>OMLP01032034.1:6470-19464 GCA_900302685.1 Spondyliosoma cantharus | reverse complement strand
ACAGATGCTCAATAGGCTTTAGGTCTGGAGGCATGCTCGGCCAGTCCATCACCTTTACCCTCAGCTTCTTTAGCAAGGCAGAGGTCATCTTGGAGGTGTGTTTGGGGTCGTTATCATGTTGGAATACTGCCCTGCAGCCCAGCTTCCAAAGGGAGGGGATCATGCTCTGCTTCAGTATGTCACAGTACATGTTGGCATTCATGGTTCCCTCAGTGAACTGTAGCTCCTCAGTGCCGGCAGCACTCATGCAGCCCAGACCATGACACTCCCATCACCATGCTTGACTGCTGGCAAGACACACTTGTCTTTGTACTCCTCACCTGGTTGCCGCCACACCAGGTGACACCATCTGAACCAAATAAGTTTATCTTGGTCTCATCAGACCACAGACATGGTTCCAGTAATCCATGTCCTTAGTCTGCTTGTCTTCAGCAAACTGTTTGCGGGCTTTCTTGTGCATCATCTTTAGAAGAGGCTTCCTTCTGGGACGACAGCCATGCAGACCAATTTGATGCAGTGTGCAGTGTATGGTCTGAGCACTGACAGGCTGACCACCCACCCCTTCAGCCTCTGCAGCAATGCTGGCAGCACTCATACATCTATTTTCCAAAGACAACCTCTTGATATGATGCTGAGCACGTGCACTCAACTTCTTTGGTCGACCATGGCGAGGCCTGTTCTGAGTGGAACCTGTCCTGTTAAACCGCTGTATGGCCACCGTGCTGCAGCTCAGTTTCAGGGTGTTGGTAATCTTCTTATAGCCTCGGCCATCTTTATGTGGAGCAACAGTTCTTTTTTTTCAGATCCACAGAGAGTTCTTTGCCATGAGGTGCCATGTTGAACTTCCAGTGACCAGTGTGAGAGAGTGTGAGAGCGATAACACCACATTTAACACACCTGCTCCCCATTCACACCTGAGACCCACTAACGAGTCACATGACACCGGAGAGGGAAAATGAATAATTGGGCCCAATTTGGACATTTTCACTTAGGGGTGTACTCACTTTTGTTGTCAGTGATTTAGACATTAATGGCTGTGTGTTGAGTTATTTTGAGGGGACAGCAAATTTACACTGTTATACAAGCTGTACACTCACTACTTTACATTGTAGCAAAGTGTCATTTCTTCAGTCCTGTCCCATGAAAAGATATAATAAAATATTTACTAAAATGTGAGGGGTGTACTCACTTTTGTGAGCTACTGTATAACCAATCCTGTCGTTTATATCTGTTATCTTTGAAGTGGACAGCAAACAGTTTAGCTGGATGATCACTTTATTTTTACTTTTTAAGGCTGATCTCTGGAGAAACTCTAACAGCTGGATCTGCATCTGCTTTGCTGTCTGGTTTCTGAGTTCAGTTCCTATTTCATTCTCAGTTTTATCTCTCATTTGTCATGTCGGCATGTGATGCACCTGCCATATCCTCATCATTCTGAGGCGTTCACACAGGGGAGGGTGCTGAGAATTGGCGCAGGATCCCCACACTCAAAGGGCAGTGTGAATGTGCTGTGTCTGCTCAATAGGATCAGGAACCATCTCAACTTGCAGCATGGGTTTATATATTTATTCATGATTTGCCTCAGTATTCATCAGTATTCTGATTGTGAAATTATGTAATTATGGTGTCTTCTGGACACTGGAAGCTATTTTCAAGTTAAATGTTTCAAGGAAAACTGAAATGATGTAACATATGAAACCTGAAGTGCAGGAATGATCAGTGTTACGTGTTTAAAACAGACCATGAAAAGAAAAAATGTTTCTAATAAATGAAGAAAGTCGTTGTGGTACAGCCAGGCTGTCCCATTGTAACTCTGTCTTCACTCCGCATGAAACTCCAGTCATGTTCTGACGTACCTGATCAGTGTGATCTGCTGCAGTATCCAATCAGTAACTAAGGGGGCGTGTCGTCCGATAAAAAACATTTCAGTTTTCGTGAAGGGAAGGGAGCCCAAACAAGAGAAGAGATGGGATTGCCTGCAAGATGGCGGAAAGGAGCGACTTCCTGTTCAAGCGAGAAAACCACAAATAAGAGACACGAAAAGCATGAAATGTACCCATGGACATGGACCTAAAGCTGGACACAAATCTAGCCGGGGTGCATTGTGCGGCGATCGCTGCTAATCGATTATGCGCATCTCGATCGACTCTTATTTGAATTTCCATTAAGCAAATGCGGAAGTACGAAAGAGTGAACCCTCTTGGTTTGCTCATGTCCCTCTGTATGTGCCGGTGCGTCGTGTCGTCACGTGTTCCCGCCTGTGTCCCTCTGCCTCCGACAGACCCAAACTCTCAGACACGGTTGGTTCCGTGAACCGACACATGGCAGCTCGGAGCCATGAACCAAAACAACTATTGACCAAAAAGTGACGATGCCTGAACAGCAGCCTTTGCTAGTTTCTTTTGAAATTATTCCGACTCCTGCATTATCCACAGCCAGCAACCGGCTGTCAGTCCCTGTCAGGTGGAGAGGCGTAACGTTACTGCAACCCCCTTCGGTTTAATTTCATCCAATACTTGGCTCTGTTTAATAGTCACTTTTAAGTTTCCGTCGCCTCTGAAAGACGCTCACCATGGGTGTCCAAGGTTTCCAAGAGTATATTGAAAAGCACTGTCCCAGCGCTGTGGTGTCGGTGGAACTCCAGAAGCTTGCCCGGGGTAGTATGGTTGGAGGTGGCCGGCAGAGACCCCCTCAGAGCCCGCTGAGACTGCTGGTGGACGCTGAGAACTGTCTTCACCGGCTCTACGGAGGCTTCTACACCGACTGGGTCAGCGGGGGCCAGTGGAACCACATGCTGGGCTACCTGGCCGCCCTGTCTAAGGCCTGCTTCAAAGGCAACATTGAGCTCCTGGTTTGCTTCAATGGCGCCCTGGAGAAAGGCCGTCTTCACGAGTGGGTCAAGCGACAGGTGAACGAGAGGCAGACCGCCCAGCAGATCATCAGCCACGTCCAGAACAAGGGTACCCCGCCGCCCAAAGTCTGGTTCCTTCCCCCCGTGTGCATGGTCCACTGCATCCGGCTGGCGCTCCTCAGGTTTCGCATCGGGGTGAGTGAAAACTCGGCCTGGCAGAGCCTGTTGAACACACCGGCAGGCTCTTTAGCCCGTTAGCTGCCCACATATCATCCTCAGCCCTGATAAGGCTGCCAGGCCAGGTTTATTAGTGTGCCTCTACAAGTGTTAGTAGTGCAGTCAGCGGCCTGTTTGTTAAGTAGCCTTGTGATAACAGGCCAGGTGTTTGCTACAAGCATTAACAACGTACTCGGCATGCTGAAAGAGTCCAGCTGCAGTGTTTGTCTCTGACATGCAACACTGCAGAGCTGTTCTCACACGTCTTAGCTAGTCTGTCAATGTCCGACATCAGATACCCATCAGACATATTGGTATCGGGGATGATGCTGATTAGAAAAAACTTGAAAGATTTAAAAAAAAAAAAAGATAAACAAAGATAAACTGAGATCATCAGTAGCAGCCATCATCAGTGTCATCACACTACAGGCAGACAGTCAAAGTGCATTTCAACAAGTTTCATGAATAAAAATGAATAATTGGTATACTGGGAATCACCCAGTACACATTTATTTCACCCCCCTGGTCAATGTATTCCCCACACTCCTGAAGCTTACATGTCTTGTTTAATTGAGTTGTTGCCATGGGTTCTCTGGGTATCTGTATGATGGCTGAGGCGTATCGTTGCAGACCTTAGCCCCATTCACACTGCCCTTTGAGTGCGGGGATCCTGCGCCAACTCTCCGCCTCCTCCTCTGTGTGAACGTCTCGGAGGCGGCGAGGGGTGAAATTTCGCTCCGGCGCTGATCCGCCTCTGGAGGTAGTATCAGAGGCGCAGCATTGGCAAACCGAATCAGTGTGAACGGATAAGCCGGCGGCGCGGAGCGAGGGCGTGTAGATCACACGGTCTGGTAACTACACAGGTCCTTCACTCAACTAAATAAAGAGAAATGTCCCACAAAGCAACGTTACAGGATCGAACAGCAACGTAGTAACTGTAACTGCCTTTGGCAACTTGTATGAGGAAAAAAATACTGCAGGTATACCTGGAGAAGTGTCTGTCCTCCAGACTCCTCGTCACATTTCTGCCCGATAAACAGCGTCTGTCACCAGCAAAAAACTTTAACTCACCAAGTGTTTCTGTTGAAAAAAAAAAAAAACACACCGCGACAGTCAGACCTCCAGACCGAGACTTCAGTGAACTTTCCCCCAGAAAACAGCCTCCAGTTTACTGATGGCGATTATTTAATTATGTAATTTAGCGTGTAAAACGTAACTTTGTCACTTTCCAGGATGTTTGGTGGGTCAGGATCTCAATCACCAGTCAGAGGGTACATGTAGATATATAGATATATAGATTGACAGGAGGACACAGGAAACATCTTGGGGAAAAAAAAAACACACAGACGTCATCATCATGACGTGTACCGTCACACCTCTTTAGACTGTGCGTTGACGGCTTGCTTTGTGAATTACACAGCGGTTCGTCTTTACGCCGGAGTTGCTTGGCTCTGCGTGTACAAACAATGGCGGAGAATTGGCGAACCGCTGCTGTGGCGATAATGCGGCGTCTCTGTGAAAAGGACTACTGTCTACCCTCAGTCAGCCTGGTCAGATACAGGTGGTACGGGTCAGGTGTTTTCCCATGATTTATTCAGTTTTTCTTATTTGTTTTTGTAAGTGGTTTTAGAATATCCATACCATCCAATAAGACAGGATGCTCTTAATAAAACATTTGTAAAATAGAGTAGGAATTTTGTTATCACGTGGATTGAGGATTGGGATTAAATACAGTTTACTTGGCAATATACTGAAACAATTATTTTTTTTGTGCATGATCACAACAAGGTCCATGCAGTGTGGTTCATTGACTAAGCGCAAACAAACCTGCTTTTTAAATCCTGCCTCTGTATTCTTTTCTCAAGTGTCTAATACACCATGTCTGTGTAAGAGGTTTATTTTGAGGCATCAGCATCTAAAGCCTAATTCTTCTCACGGTCACTCCTCAGGTTGTCCAGAGCATTGAGGACCACCACCAGGAGGTGATAGCCTTATGCAGGGAAAACGGCTTCCATGGCCTGGTGGCCTACGACTCGGACTACGCTCTGTTCAACATCCCATGCTACTTCAGCGGACATGCCCTTAAACTGAGCCGCAACGGCAAAAGCCTCACCACCAGCCAGTACCTGATGCACGAAGTGGCGCGGCAGCTCAATCTGAACCCAAGTCGCTATCTCATTTTCGCTGCACTTTTAGGTTGGTATGATACTATTGGATAGTGTAAGTGGGACTGATGGTTTAGGTGACTAACTTAACAATGTTGCCTTGTGTTTTACAGGAAATCACATACTGCCTGATGAAGACTTGGCTGCCTTTCACTGGAGCCTACTTGGTCCCGAGCATCCACTAGCATCTTTGAAGGTAAAGGATGTAATGATAATTTCTTTATTCAAACAAAGGATTGATAATAGGAATGGTTTGTAAATGTTGTTAGTGAATGGCAGCCTGATCGGAACTGTGGTTCAGCATAAACTGAGCTGGCAGCTGACTACGTGAGATGAACATGAAATTCTCCCAGCTGATTCATCTATACTTTAGCTTAACCATTGCATTAGAAAATATCTTGTGCATAAAAACTTCAAGGGAGACATTCACTGAGCTCCTGATGTGCATTTCAGCAACAACCTTCCAGTCCCTGTTACAGCTCCACTGATTTGGAGTGGAAGCTAAAGGTGACAGTGTAGCTTAAATGAGTTTTGGATAAATGTTTTATTAATTCAGTAACCATAGCAATGTGTGTTGTTCTTAACTGCAACGAAGGATTTGATTTCACCACCTCTCTGATTTACGCCTCTAAGTGACTCATGGGTATTGTAGTATTTTTTAGCCCGTTTTATGTGTTGTTCAAAGGCTAACGAATGTGTGATGCAGATAGTTGGTTGTAGGTTTTTGATAATTATCTTGATATTCTCACACGGGCTCACCAGCACTGACATGTAGTGTGTCGGATGTGCATTTTTTTAAATGGTGCTTTACAGCTGACAGTTTTTTCAAATTTGAGTGATTGCGTTTCTCATCCTTACTCAGGTCCGTGCCCATCAGCTTGTGCTCCCGCCCTGTGATGTTGTCATCAAGGCTGTGGCTGACTATGTCCGCACCATCCCTGACATCACCAACCTGGAGGCTATCGCTAAGGACATATTTAAGTATTCACAGGTATGAACTGGCTTTTTAAATTTAGCTGCAGAACATTTTCAGAACTGATAATACATTTTATATATATAGTATATTGGAGTGGCAGTAAAACAACAATAAATGTCCACCTCAATATAATATCTTTAAAAGATATCAATATTTGATACAATGTATCAATTTTGATGTTTTGTTTTGACTTAATTTGGTTGCAGTTAGATGTTGTGCAGTGCCACTGAATAAACTTTAGTTCCAGCATTCTGAGTGTGGGTCTTCTTTTATAATGTTGCCTGTCAACCACAATGCGTCACTGCTGCCACCCAGTTTAACATGTAGTACAGTTATCGAGCGTGGGTCAAGGCTCAATTCCCCTTTGGTTCAATAAGTGCAGTTTGACATTCACTTGAATGTTTTTTAATTCACATCTGTGTGTGGATCACATATTTTTTATTTACTTTGTGAATGTTCAGTTAACACTTAAAGCTGTAGTCTGTAACAATTTTTTTTTAACTGACCTCTCCTTAAAGAGGAGTAATTTGAATTTGAAATAATATGTGAATTATATGCACTTACATGTTAAAGTTGTAGTCTGTAACAATTTTTTGTTATATTTGCTAAAACTGTCATTATGATCGGAAAGTAGAATAAGATGCAGGTCAACTGTGTAAAAATCCACTGTGTGTGGCTCCACCCAGTGGCTGTAATTTGGTTTGCAAGAATCCACCGCTCCCGGCTGAACACAACCAATCAGAGCCAAGCTCTAGTTTGTATGCTAACTCTGGCTCTTTGTCTTTATGGCTACTGGTTAGCAAAAGTGTCTTTCAAGTGACCGGGCAGTTATAACGTTAGTTTGTGTTCAGTACGCTCTGAAGTGGTTGAATTGGTTTAGGGAAATAACGTTACTCAAAAAACCCTCAACTTGGACACACTGTGTGAAAGCACAGGTGTGACACGCAAAATCGGAATCGGAAAATTGGTTAGCTTCCAAAAATCTCCAGCGAAGTCACGCTATCACACACTTCTGCACGCCTTTGTCACCAGTTCCCAGTCCAAGATCATCAAGTTCTGCTCGACCCGAACTCTGCGCCGCCTCTGCTGTCTCGCAGTCAAGCGACATTCAAACTAACTTTGTCTCAACTCCGTTGAAAGCAGAGGTGCTTTGGATTTTGAACAGCGTTGCTAAACATTTTGGCAACAGATTTGGATGTAAAAAGTTGTACCCCTCTCTCCTCCAGTTTGATGTGAGGGGAGGTGTGTGACAGCCTCCTCCTTTGAACAAACTGAGTGGAACTTCTCTCTCACACACACACACACACACACAGACACAGACACAGACACACACACACACACACACAGGGTTGTCATAGTTTAAATTGAATTAAATTCCCAGATTAAAACGAAACTAAAACTACTTAATCAATTGTTAAACTAATTAAAACTAAGGTGAAATAATAAAAATCTGAAAAAAAACTGAAAAACTAAATTACAATAAAAACTAATGAAATTTAAAAACTATATTAACCCTGACACACACATACTCACTCCATTCTTCATTGTTTGAGTTGCTCTGTGAATGGCAATACATACTTTTTCGTACTTCGTGTAGCTCTTAAATTTAGTTCAAAATGGTCTTAAAAAGTCTTAAATTTGACTTGTTCAAACCTGCAGAGACCCTGTCAGAAATAGAACAATCAGGGCTTATGTTGTCATTATTTTGAATGGGCCGTCTAGGTTATCTGGCGTCCTCTGTTACCATGGTTACAAGCGTGCTCGTGCACAGCAGGCTCCTCTGTGGGGAGGGGCTTTGAAGGCAGGGCTGCAGCAGCAGAGAGGAAGAAGGAGGGACCTATTAAGTCCCATTAAAATGGGCCCAGAAAAGTTACCAGCTCTTATCAATCAGAATCAAGTTAAGAGGCCATGCTACAAAGAAAGTTTGATTAGCACCACTTTCTTCAATCACCAAAATTGATTGTCCATCACATATTTTTGAGTAAATCGATTTGGTCACATTTTCAGTAGACCCATAATGTATTCAGATTTGAAGCAAACTTCGTGAATGTTTTTTGTGACAAAGTAGTGTGTGTTCCTCTCATTCCATCGCACACAAATGAGAGCTGTAGAAATCACTGGAACTGGTGACTGCCATGATGACATTTTCCTTAAAAGTGTATGTAAACTTTTCACGACAGCTGTACTAGGTAATTTAAACTTTGTGGTGATTCAGGAAGCTTTGTGTGAAAAAGATTGCTATCTGGGCACCATTTTTTTATATCACACTTTTTGACGATATTGTGTCACAGTATTATGAAACTAAAAGGGATACTCCATCCAAACAAAGTTTGACCTATTTTCATTCTATTGGCAGTGAAAAGGATATCTTAAAACAGATTTAAAATGTGTTGACTTCAAACAGGATAGAAAGTGTAAATACATTTACATACAGCAGAAACAGTGACACACAGGAGCTCTCGTGCAATTTTAACAACAGGGCAATCTGAGCTTGTGTTGCAGTATTGACATACACAAACAGCCACATTAGCCTCGGGGTGTGCTAATGCTAAATTCAACAGGTTAACCTGCAGAATAAACAGTAACCTACCTTACCTTGCACATTGCTGTTTTCCTTGCTTTTGCCGACTTCAGTAACACAGCTGTTACTCAGTGTTTTTGTACGTGTTTAGTCCTCTAGTATAATGTCATCGCATCCACAGAAAAGGACATTAATTATAAACACGGCAAAACAAATATGACGATATTGTAAAGTCCTTGGAGGTGACCAAACCAGTATACCGCCCAGCCCCACCTGTAATGAGAAAAGACGATGCATTTTAAGAAACCTGTTGACCCCATAAAATAAAGATGAACCGAAAATCGCCATTCTGTCCATAGGTACTCATTGTTAACTGAGAAGTTGAAACTAATTCACCCTTAATTCTGTGACTGCTCTATGTGCTATAATGTCGTTTCACATTTTTTTGTTGTTTTTTTCAGTCGTGCACTGATGACAAGGTCATCCGCTTCAAGAAGGCAGTGGAGTATTACTCAGTGGCCAGCAAACCCCCTCACTTCCCTCCCCACTTGGGTGGGTTTCTGTAAAATTACACTGTGTGATCTTGAATATTTTTGGTGGTGTTCATCTGTAGCTGTGGTTTGTAGATGTAGATGGACGATGTCAAATTTGGTCTTCATCGGCTGATCTAAAATGTTAGATGAGAAACAAAGACAGATTGAGAAATTTCAGATTCCTTCTCCTGTAATGGGCACAGATGCCCCCCTTTCTTTCGAAATTACATTGTTTTTTGTTTTTTTTATCCGAAAGCCCCTTCAGACTAGAATATCTCAAATTAGAACTTGACCTAGAAATTGTCCAGGCTGATTTATCATTTAGTCAGCATCATCTTATAGCAGGTGTACTTAGGTAAACTAGGTTTGAGGTCAACTAGAACCTGCGTCACTATTACAGTTTGTCTACCAGGAGTTTTCCACTTAGTATTATTCATTGTTGTCATTGATTCATTCATGATTCACAAATCTAAGGGATCTACATGAGGATTGTTTTTCAAGTCCAGATAAAAAGGACATTTTGACAGTAGCTCCTGTATTGTGATGTATTTCCGAGTGAAACAGAAATGGGACATACTGTGGGACCACGCTGTTGCTAGCTAACTAATGAATTTTAGCTCTCTGCTGCTGAAAGTTGCAGATTGATGGGTGGATGTCATTAGTATTTTGGTTGAATGTGGTTGGTTAAAACCTATGAAAGCACATTTCATGCTTTGTTTTACAGGAAGGAACATGACTAGATTTTGATATATCGATACAAAGAACTTGATTTTTTTTGTATCTTTTAGGCATATATTGTTAGATATATAAAAAATGAAGACATTTTTTATTTGTTCTCAAATCCAAATTTATTAAACTTTGTCATATCAAGATTGGTAATGTCCTCAAAAATACATTACCAGTTGAAATGTACTTTAAATACATCTAATCTCAAATATATTAGAAAAATCCCAAAAAGTCGTAACCTTTTTCTTCTATGAACGAAGAAACCAGGTTAATAAATGCTGAGGTGTCCTGGTTGTCACTGATAACTGTGTGCAGCAGGTCCAGCCTCTCCTTGGTCTATGAGCTAAAATATTTTTTTGTGTCTTTTTCACAGTGAGACCAAATCCCATGGGCGTACCTGCTGCAGTGCCATCTCCAAACATGTTCGACATTCCTCAGATGTCGCTGTCTGTAAAACCTGTGGTGAGATTGAAATCCACTGCACTCGACGGTGAAATACTGCGTCTGGTTCAGCTTCATGCAAGTTTTCCCTCACGGTCTCTAGGTCCAGCAAGCTTACCCAGAGGCTGTGGTGGAGCACAGCCTGGCACTTGACTGTGCGGAGAGAGGCCCCACAGAGCAGAACAACTTCAGCAACATTCCCCATGAAGGGAAGCACACACCCCTGTATGAGAGGTCCTCTCCTATCAACCCGGGCCAGGGTGGCAGCCCCGACCACACAGAGGCTGCTGTCTTGAATGCCTCCTTCACATCCTCCTCCTCAGAAAGTGAAGAGAGCTCAGGGACTACTGTCAAGTGAGTACTTTCCATCACTGTGTATACATATGTACACACAGTGTGTGTGTGTGTGTGTGTGTGTGATATATATACACTACATTGCCAAAAGTATTCACTCACCCATCCATGCAGACTGTTTCTACAAACATTTGTGAAAGCATGGGTCGCTCTCAGGAGCTCAGTGAATTCCAGCGTGGTACTGTGATAGGATGCCACCTGTGCAACAAGTCGCGTGAAATGTTCTCGCTCCTAAATATTCCACAGTCAACTGTCAGTGGCATTATAACAAAGTGGAAGTGATTGGGAACGACAGCAACTCAGCCACGAAGTGGTAGGCCACGTAAAATGACGGAGCGGGGTCAGTGGATACTGAGGTGTATAGTGCGCAGAGGTCACCAACTTTCTGCAGAGTCAATCGCTACAGACCTCCAAACTTGATGTGGCCTTCAGATGAGCTCAAGAACAGTGAGTAGAGAGCTTCATGGAGTGGGTTTCCATGGCCGAGCAGCTGCATCCAAGCCATACATCAGCAAGTGCAATGCAAAGCGTCGGATGCAGTGGTGTAAAGCACGCCGCCACTGGACTGGAGATGCGTTCTCTGGAGTGACGAATCGCGCTTCTCCATCTGGCAATCTGATGGACTCTGGACTCTGGGTTTGGCAGTTGCCAGGAGAGCGGTACTTGTCTGACTGCAGTGTAAAGTTTGGTGGAGGGGGATTATGGTGTGGGGTTGTTTTTCAGGAGCTTGGCTTGACCCCTTAGTTCCAGTGAAAGGAACTCTGAATGCTTCAGCATACCAAGAGATGTTGGACAATTCCATGTTCCCAACTTTGTGGGCACAGTTTGAGGATGGGCCCTTCCTGTTCCAACATGACTGTACACCAGTGCACAAAGCAAGGTCCATAAAGACATGATGAGAGAGTTTGGTGTGGATGAACTTGACTGGCCTGCACAGAGTCCTGACCTCAACCCGATAGAACACTTTTGGGATGAACTAGAGCGGAGACTGAGAGCCAGGCCTTCCAGTCCAACATCAGTGTGTGACCTCACAAATGCGCTTCTGGAAGAATGGTCAAAAATTCCCATAAACACACTCCTAAACCTTGTGGAAAGCCTCCCCAGAAGAGCTGAAGCTGTTATAGCTGCAAAGGGTGGACCGACGTCATATTAAACCCTATGGATTAAGAATGGGATGTCACTTGAGTTCATATGCGAGTCAAGGCAGGTGAGTGAATACTTTTGGCAATATTGTGTATATAGCATAACATATGTCATATATATCATTGTTCATTTATATTCACTGTCTGCCAAAGGTGACAAGTGGTTGATTTTAACTCTGCTGAAATTGAATCTCACTGTTTGTTTGTTTTTTGCTGTTGATTTCAGTCATGTTAGTGACCATAAAGAGGGGTGGGAGAAAAACGGACATACTCCACATTCTGAACCCACAGCAGAGGGAGACCTCGGGTACCAAAAAAAGGTGATTGAAACTTCAGGAACACATGAGCCGTGATGAGCCATCTCACCAGGTTACTAAAGTGAAATATCTGTGTGTCACCAGGCTGACCTGAGTGTGACCTCAGTTAGCCCAGGGTCACAGACCGGAGGTCTCCACAGCCTGAATGCCCAGATCCCCTCGCTGCTCTCCATGCCAACCAGGAACCACATGGACATCACCATCCCTCCTCTTCCTGCAGTGGCCCCCGAGGTGCTGCGGGTGGCCGAGCACAGACACAAGAACGGCCTTATGTACCCCTACATCTACCACGCTCTCACCAAGGTCAGGGGCTCAGACTCATCTAATGCAGGCTATTTTGTAATGACCATATCTTTTAATTTGATTGCGTTCATTTAAACTGAGGAAAGAGTAAGATCCCAAGAAAGTAGCACATGTATCCAAGTGTCGTCAAAAGTGGCAGCATATTTGTGTGTGAAATCTAAAGTATCTACAGTGACTTGTTACCTACATCTAGGTAACAGTGTGTCTTTGCAGGGAGAGATTAAACTGTCTGTCACTGTTGAAGATGAAGCAAATAAAGACCTGCCTTCAGCAGTGCAGCTGTTTAGACCCATCCGTCAGCATGTTTACGGAGTGCTCTTCAGCCTGGCCGAGGCTAGGAAGAAGGCTGAGAGACTCGCCATGAGGAAGAACTGCCTCCATGAATGTGAGTCCTGTGCTCAGAAAGCTCCTTTTATTTATCACATCCAAAACTACCGTTGTCTAAATAG
>OMLP01032033.1:29301-44147 GCA_900302685.1 Spondyliosoma cantharus | reverse complement strand
GTCGCATCAGTCAAAAAATGCATCATGAAGAGGAAAAAAACATATATAAGTCGCACCTGACTATAAGTCACATTTATTTAGAAATTTAGTTCACAAAATCCCAGACCAAGAACAGACATTTAATCTGGAAAGGCAAGTTATTCAACTGCACAATAGCACACAGAACAACAGGCTTAGTAGGTGTCATGTCAATGTTAGCAATGGCGGAGCTAACAGCTGTTAGCCCCGCCGATCAGCTGTTAGCAATGCTAACTTTCAAACCCACATAAGCAATACTCTGTGGGCTGTCCATCATTGCTCCATCGGTCCTCCCTCCACCACAACCTCGGGGATATTCACCTCCTGGCTCCTTTGTCGCGGTGATGTTGGATGGTCGCCGCTCTGCCCTTGCTGGCGGGGTCTTCAGGTGTGCATCGCAGGAGCTCCTGGACCTCTGCTGTCTTGGTCTCCTGTTTCACCCCCGCTGTATGCACGGGCCTCCAGACGCAAGTTTGATAAGCACCGTGCTATTCCCTCCGTGCGGACTGACAGGCGCTCCATTTATTCTTTGTAAGGTTTACTCCTTATATATATTTTGATATATAAGTCGCACCTGACTATAAGTCGCAGGACCAGCCAAACTATGAAAAAAAGTGCGACTTATAGTCCGGAAAATACCTTAGTGTGCTTGTTTTTTAACAGTTGAACAACCAGAAGCAGCTAACAGCAGGAAAGGGCTCACTCATACCGATGACCCTGCAGGGAATTATGTCCAGCATACCCTGCTGCCCTTAGCTATCTGGCCTGCAACTCTGCTCTTTCTTTGCTCTCATAGTATTGTTTTGGTTGCATCAGGTGGCTGCTTGCAGTGAAAAAGCTCACAAAACCATTTATCCATTTATTACATGCTCGGCACCAAATGGCACCATCGGTTTAACTTTAAAGATGAGATGTGTGTGTTTTTTAACAGTTGAACAATATTCTTTCTCATGCCATTTTTATCATTAGCAATTACTTTTAACAAATTCAAGAAAACATCCAATATTAGACTGTTTGACATACTGTAAGTGACTAACATTTTTCAGCAGGCAGGAATGAGGCCAAGCAGAAACTTATTCTGTAAGGGATGAGTCAACTTGGGTCATTTAGGGTCATCAGTTTTTATATTTATTTTTGGCAGTATTTTCTGAAATAGAAACAGAGCGGACCCAATCTCTGAGCAGTCAAACCTATGACTCAACAGACCCTCTAAGTCACAGGGCACTGTGACCAAAATATGCAGGCTATGACACCATCTGTTTATTTCATCATTAGTGGTAACAGTGACATCAGAAGGTCAGCGGTCGCCTGGACAGAAAGGAAGGGGGACCCTATAAATACTGAATGCTTCTTTGCTGCACATTACTCCATCATCCTCAGAAACACACCACATCCTCAGCAAACACGATGCCTAACGGTATTATCATGCTACATCTCTCCCCCCACCTTGTACCTCATTTAATTATTCATTCTCTGCTCATGTCTTTTGTATTATTGAAGATTTGCCCAGCTGGCCAGTAGTGCAACAGATAAGCTAATTATAATATCAGTGCCACTGAGTGCTAGTACGACAATGTCCTACAGAGGGAAGGGTGACCTGCATGTTTAATGAGGCTCGGTGGCTGCTGTGGCCACAAGTTTTAAAATTTTGTGAAAAACGCAGGTCAGTGGTTAAATATTAATGGGTGCCGTTAACTGGTGATTGGTTAACCGCTGAGAACAGTTAAGCGTGGTGGTACAATTGCGTATAAGCACGCTGTTTGCTGAAAGCTTCACCAGAGCAGTCTAAAAGGGAAGCATGTCGGGCTATAGGTACATTTACATACAAACAAGCCAAGGCAATATTTCCTCCAGAAAGGCAACAAAGTCAAATGAAAGTTAGGATGTGCGATGCTACGCTTCAGTTCATCAGTGGCACTAAGCACTATGCTGCACCACATTTAGAACTGCTGCTACGTCCAGGGATGATTCATGGTCTATAATCGCATTGCTGCTAGTCGGGGGGGAGAAAGTCGTGATGCACAATACAACACTTGAGCCCAACTAATGAAACGCTGCGCCATTGAGCGCTGCTGTGACTAAACGAGTGGAAAAGTGCTTTTAGACGGAGAATGATAAGCTAAAAGTTACGTTAGCCAGTGCAGACAAGCTAACGTTTGCTCTGGATTGCTCTCACAAATGAAGGGAACTTCACAACTACCTGTAACTTCACCTGCTCTGACTGGCAAATGAAGTTTAGTGTGCTCCTTCCTTGGTCGTGGCACAGCGACAGAACTACAAGACAGAATGTGTGGAAATAGGTCCAGCTAATGTGGAAGAGTGCGCTCCTCGCACAGGGGCCTCCTCATCGGGCATGTTCCAGACAACCTTGTCGAGGAGCTGCTGCCCAAATTCATCGAATCAGTGGAACACCGGACTGAAAAGAAAGGACATCTTGTATTTCACATAATTTTGTTTTGTGGAGTTTTTTTGTTTTTTCTTAATAATCATTTGGCAAAATTTACAAAAAATGACATCCCTTGACCCAGAGACACAAACAAGTTGCATTATATAACGACCATGGAATGAGACTCAATCAACTCTCTCTCCAGAATTTAATCATATTCATAATAAGTTCAAAATGTGCTTATTATATATTGTTGGACTTGGCGAATCTGTTAGAGATTAAAAGCAGATGCAAACTTTAGGCATGACAGCCAAATGCATGCTCAACTCATCTGATTGCTTCGGAGAGTAGGTAAACCGTTTTTAACCTTTCTGCATTTTACATTGGACCTTTATGTTTTCTGAATATTAAACTCAGCACGGCACAAAGAGTCCAACAAAGGTCAGCAAACAATATGTTTGCTTATTGAATTTTTTAACTAACTTTAATTCATTTAAAAATTGTTTCACTTTCCAACTCTGACTACACAGATCGTTGCTGATTTACTGTAAGTCACTTCAGCAGGGTGAAAAAAAGTTAATTGATTGTAGGTCAGAGAGGATCCGATTGTCAGGGGTTCATAACATGCAACTAAAAATGACAAGGAGACTTGATGATTTGACGTGAGATTACGACAAAAAGAGAAATGCTCAAGGCTTAGTTACGGAAACGCATTTGGAACCAGTGGCTACATCCGCTTTACTAACACATACTGTAGCTTATACCCTTTTGAAACTGTGCTACCCGCTCAAGCTGTCGGATGATACTCTGTTCTGGCAGTCGGCGCTCGTTTGAGAGCAGAACATCAGAGCGCTGCAGTGACACTGAGATGACAGAGAGCAGGCAAGTCTGTCTCTTTAGGTTCAGTTTGTGTCCACAGTTTCAGAACTCCAGTCATATATCACACATTAAAATGTTGGGTCTGTACGTAAATGTCTCTCTACGTAAAGATCACACATGCTGCTGCTATACAGTCTTATTAAGGCATTGAATGGAGCATCATCCAGACGGAGAGGAAATGTGATTTAAAGAAGCAAAGGCTGACAGTTCTGTTCTTACAAAACCTGTTCCTGCCAGAGCTTAAATTAAATTATGCATTGGTTGTAAAACAAGATATCAGTTAAATGAAATAGTGGTGGTCAGTGTTTCATATTACCTGATCAGTATTGTCTCAGTTTCTTGCCTTGACCTTGGCCATCAGTTCTTATTTTACTTACAAATATACATACATACCTTCGCAGGGTCTTATTGTAGATCACCACAAGGTTGCAGAGAACATTATATCAAACTAATATTTTGATTACAGCATTGATTACCACATTACATATTGTTCATTGCCTATTTATTCCATTAAGCTTATGTTTGTGCTGATGAGGCTGTTTTATTACCAAACCTATTCCTGTCCCTCAATTTTGCCCCCCAAATGTTTTTCACCTCAATTAAGAGTGCCACTATTGGCTCATCCCACGATGCCCTTGAACAACATCAAGGTCAGCGTTTCTTAGTAATCCTGTTTATTAGGGTGAAATATGTCTCTTCCATCCATCTGCAGCTGCACCAAATCAGCTGAAACTGTCTTAAATCTGTGTGCTTGTGTGTGTGCAACAACACAATTGGCTATTGTGTTTTCTGATTCGGTTGCGATTAAGCATACGATTGGCTTTTGGCAGGAAGGGGTGAGATATGTGTCAAACAACTGCCATCTCGATTGCTATGGATTCTTCTATTCAAAATGCTTTAGCTGGTTTGTATCCTGTCTTATAAGGTCTCTGGTGAAGGAAAATGCTGTTCTTAATATTTTTAGAAAAGCTTAGCTCTGTCAATCATGTAGCTATCACAACAGCCCGCTGGACACCAAGACAGTTTTAACTTGCAGGTGTCACTTGTCACTGAATAGACCAGACCTCCTTTGCTAAGTGCTCCGAGGCACCAGCTTGCAGATGCATGAGAGGCTCCCACACATTTGATGTAGAAAGGTACAAAAACAGATAGCGGCGACAACCAAACCCTTCTTTCAAATGATGAACAGGTGGAGAGACTCTTCATCATGTATGGGGCTTCAGGAGATGAGAGTCCACTTGGAGAGGAGGAGGAGTATCAAGATGTCTGTGCTCCTTTAGCTGGCGACAGTGGCCTTGTCTATCAACACCCACGGAATCACAAGTGTGCATGTCATCTCCCGGATCTTGTTTGGACAGCTGATGCCACTGCTGCAGAAGCTGTGAAACATATAGCAGGCTCTTTCTCGCACTCGCTCCACACACTCTACCTGTTTGTTAAGAGAGCAAGGAAAAAAACAGCAAACTGCATTTAAGACACAGAGCTAAACCTCAAGAGAAATGACACACTTCCTTTCCCTGGCTCTGCCTGGTTAAACATGCTGTGTGATCATTTTCGCAGATCTTTGTTTATTTAGTCTTAAGTTTTGTTTTACAGGTTCAATCCACAGCCCTCCGCTGCCAGCTCTGCACCAGCTGTAAAAGAAGATGAAGAAACAGGTGTCAATTTCCAAATCTCTTTTTGCAACCCTGGAGAAACAGTTGGGAGATGATTTGAGCAGCCATTTGATCCAATAACATTTGGAAAGTCTGGAAGAGCTGCACAATTAAATAATTTTATCCCCAGTCAAGTTTGCCAGCTAGGTCTTTGATCCAGGTATTTATTTGCATACCCCGAAAGTCGTTTTTTGGCTTCAAAACACCACTGAGCGGCTTTTGTAGGAATTAAGAGGGCTCCGCCTCCAACGCTGTGCCCAGTAATAAAACTTCCTTGAATAGACCGCATCCCACATTCCTTCCTGATTTACGCACCACCACCAGATGTTGATAATGCATCATCACTTTGCATGGCAGAAATGAATGTGTTCAAATTTTTCAGTATATTTTTTTCTTTTCCAAAGCAATGAAAAAGAAATGTTCCAACAGGGAATGCCAACTATCCAAATAGGCACATGACCAAAGGCTGAGGAGAGCAACTCGGGACCAAAAGCAGAGTTGATCTGTTTTGATCTCATAAATATATTTTGAAAATGTGAAATTGATTTCATTACATAGTTGTTTATTTTGACACATTCATCAGAAAGCAGTTAAAGTCCATGTTTTGATCATCACTGCATTTTAGTCGCAAAGAGCAGTGTTAAATGAGCTTACGTAACAGGAGACTGTTTGAAGAGTATGAGGCTGAGTACATCATATCTGCTGGCCTTGTTTGCCCTGGAGCCTGAAGCAGTGCAGTGAGGACAGCTGCTCTAACCAGTCATACTGAGGAGACACAGAGGGTGAACTCACGCCAGAAGAGACTTGGACCTTTCGTTGAGTATACCTTTGCAATGCAATAAATAGGAGTAATAATTAAATTAAAAAGATTTAATTAGACTTTTGAATGTTTTCAACTAAATTTCTCACATATTGCACCTTTTGACAGGAGCCACTGTGATGAAAATTACTTCTGCACATCTATGATGTCAGGAAACCTGGAACCAGAAGGTGTAGCTGTGTCACTATGTTGCACATATTATAATCTATTTTATTTCTAGTCTTTTATTTTTGTGAACATTCTCAAAACCTGTGTGTAATATTCTCCATGTTCTCTATGTCCGCATTTCTGTAAAATCAGTGTTAAATTGAATACGTTTTTTTATGGTTCCGTGTCATCTGTTGTAGGGCTGGGGGGGACTTTAATTAATGGTACACAACAATGTAATAGTGACGTAGCTCTACCTGCCTGGCAAAACTTGGGAAGCTTTCGTGCTGGTTAGATGTGTTGTGATGCTCTCTGTCTGTTGGCTAAGTTAACATAATTTACTCTTGTCTTAAACTGAATATAAACGTAACAATATCATTGCAAATGCACTGCTAAATATATTTACGTTTGTTTTGACCGGTGAAAACTACTGTTTAGTTTGTCAAATTGACAGAGATTTTGCCCTCATTTGCATATTTTATGACCCACTGCAGGAGACTGAGGGGCTATCCACATGTACCAAAACAATCTTTTTTTCCTCCGTCTTCCTTGGTACCGTTTCAAAAATATTTGCATACACGCGGATCCACTGAAAATGTCTCAACACGCTGTAGTTCATATTCCAGGCCTATAGGTTGCGCTAGAAATTCACCAAAAACAGAGAAGAACAGATGGAGCATGTGCATAAAGCTTGCACGGACACAAGAAGAAGAAGACGAAAATAGTGCAAGGAAACCAGAATCGTTTGTGTGGACCGATAATGAGTTCGAACTGCTGCTGCGACTCACACTCGACTACAAGGTGAGTAAGTTGCGAGAAACACGAACACACGCACATAGTCCGCCATTGTTGTTGTTGTTGTTATGAGACGTCGCGGGGTTCAGAGATCGAAGGCTAGAGGTCGAGGGGTGGGGCGATGGCGTCATCGTTTCGGAAAGTATGTTGATTTGCAGTCCACATGAGAACGCAAGGGCTGCCTTTTCGGATTTTTCCACCCTGAGACAGCGTTTTCAGGTGCTGCGTTTACAGGATCCATGTGGACGATCGGCCAAACGATGCAATACATCTGTGTTTACAGTAAAGAGCGTTTTTGTCTGGATGGCCCCTGAGAGAGAGCGCCTGACAACCTGTGTGTGTGTACTGACCGTGTCCCTCGCTACTCCCATAGGTGTGTTATGGTATAAAATTGTTCATTTGAATTCTGTTAAGTACTTTTAAAGGTTTGCGTAGTTTAAGTGAAGATAAACAGTATATTAAAGGTGCAATTTATTTTTCTCATAAAGAGTTTGTTCCTGTGTTGTGAGTGTGTAATATTGTGTCTGTTTTGTTAGCTTCTACTCAATATTTCACACATTACAAGGGCACACATTATTTTGATGCTTTTTTTTAGTTTTTTTAATAATATTATGGCAAAAACTTGGGAAGCTTTTGTGCTGGAGACTGAGAGAGCACCTGACAGCCTGTGTTTGTGTACTGACCGTGTCCCTCGCTACTCCTATAGGTGAAATAAATGTGCAGATCCTGATTCCTGGTCTGAGTGGTGTTCTTCAATAGCAACCAGATTAAAGCTGCTACAGTTGCATCGTATTTAGCGATGGTAAAATGCAGACAGATTTTATCCTTTGAATCAAGTGGAGAGGCCTGATGGGAAGGGCAGAGATACTGTTAAATATGCTGCTTTCACCTACATTTCCAATCATTTTCAAACTGGCTTCAATTAAATATGACCTGCTGCTGACGCAAAAAAGCACAGTCATTTTTAAAGGCGCAGAAGTATGGATAACTGTATCAGGGACTTGAATGTACTGTTTCAATGCATTAGATTGGCATCAGAGCAGATGCTGACCTAACCAAACAATACAGTCCAACACAGTTCATCAGTCTCATTATAAAAGTTCTGCTGTCAGTTTTATCTCTCTGTTTTTAGTGCTGTCAAGAGTTTAACAAAAGGGGACCCAAACACAAGACACACAGAGGCAGGAGGGCAAAAGTGAGCTTTGATGATGAGCTGATGTCCAAAGTTCAACATCCAAAATGCAAGAAACAAAAGGAAAAGGGAAAAAAACTAAAGTGAAACTCAAAGGCGAGGATAAATCAGAGGCCACAGAGAACAAAGCAGGGACACAGGCAATCCAAAGAAATGTAAAGGAAAACAGACTTGAATACAGAAGGGCTATTTTACAAATGAAACACAGAGATACACAGAAAAAGGAGAGGAAAAAAGACAAAGGCAGGAAGTAGAATGTAAACGTGACTAATGAGGATATAATTTACCAAATACAAAAGTGCTACTTGTTTGCCTCATGTTACCTTACATCAGAAGGACTGCAATGGGTTTCATGAATTTATCTATGCAGATTTTAAATGCAGTTACAGCATTGGTGCTTTGGATTGGCAGCTGTCTGTAGTTTTGGTGTCAGGGGAGGAAAAGTTAGATTGCTGCAGCCATAGTTTGGACCTTCATAGCGCAGATTGTCTCTGTTTTTGCCAGATGTGAAATGTATTTTGTGACTGAAACAGGCAGGATTTGTTCAGCGAGGAAT
This sequence comes from Spondyliosoma cantharus, assembly GCA_900302685.1. Taxonomy (NCBI): domain Eukaryota; kingdom Metazoa; phylum Chordata; class Actinopteri; order Spariformes; family Sparidae; genus Spondyliosoma; species Spondyliosoma cantharus. The sequence continues at coordinate 35,699 of OMLP01032033.1, read as the reverse complement.
GTTCAAAAATAAACGTCCTGGTCCTGTGATGTGAGAAAGGAAGCTTTTCCTCAGGTTGTTTCATTCTGTTATATGCCCCTAATGGCTCCTTGTCGCCTTTAGAAGAGTTTTATATCCCCACATGTCTGATTAAAAGAAATCCCTCCGTGTATGCAAAACAAATGATTTTCCTTTACAGTTATTTAACTATCTCAGGTAACATTTTGTCATGTATATCGATTCTACTAATACAAAGTAATTTTCTGCCGTCTCCTGAGAGTGGGATGAATTGGCAGTATACTGTGGGGCTATTCTTGTCATTGTTAAATGACACATCTGCCACTGATTGGTCGGGCAGCATCCATCTATCTAAGCATCCATTACCTAAACTGCTTGTTCTGTTCAGGGCTGCAGAGGGCTGGAGCATATCCCAGCACACATTGGACAGGAGGTGGTGTACATCCTGGACAGGTTGCCAGTGTTCCGCAGCAACAAAGAAACAAATGGTCAAAATATGTGAAAGTATATCTTCAGAGGTATCATATCGTCCAGACAGAAGCGAGTTTAAAGCAAAAAAATAGATAATGTATTGTTCTAGATCCTACCTACACTCACAAGCTGTTGCCCACATCTTTGTTCCCCCCCACACACATACACATACACACACACACACACACAGGCCTATTCAGAGCCAGCATGACAGCTTGGTCCTGTGATGCAGAAAGTGATAAGCTCATCTCCAAGTCTCTGTGGTACTGGGAAAAAGAGAGAAAATGAGAAAGAGAAAGAGAGGGCAAATGAAAGAAGGAAATGACACCAGTGGAGCCAGTAGAAATGCAGGAGAGGGGGGAAAGGCAGGGGAAAGAAGGAGATAAAATGAGAAAACGGCAATGAGAGCGCATCGCATTTGGGCTCGCAGACCTGAGCCCAAACGAGAGGACAATGTAGATGAGTAAATGATCCTCATTTGGACTCCAGCATGTAATCACAGAGTAGCCATTTGCAGAGAAATACAATTCCAAGTCTGCCATTTAGAATAAGAAAACAGAAACATTTGGCGCATAGTGAAAGACCCGTAATCCAGTATCTAACGGCCAGTGTGTCAGCAGAAATATATGTATGATCATAAATAATCTTTAGCTAATGCCCCACCGAACAGTTTCAACCCCTCCTTGCTCCACACCCTATAGCTCTGCGCCACTGACCAATTTCCTACGCCATCGATTGGTGGTCAATTTCAGCCAGCGAGAGAGAGGCAACTCCTCTTCCCTATGGATTTTCACGTCACAACTATGACTGACTGCAAATAACCACTCGCCAATCATGCCCCACTTTCCGAGTGACCTTTCCCAAACACTCACACTTAGCGGTCTAATGCAATAATGTGTTTTATGGAAGGTACACAGACAGGTTTTATTTGGCGATAAATTTGAAGTGTGTTTTGGGGGAAATGCGTGAATTGTGACGGTGGATGTGTTTGGTAAACACTGCATCTGTCCAGCACATGTTGTAGATACCTGTGTGTGTGTTTTTATGTGTGTATGTACGTGGTGTGTTTGGATTCTTTTCAGCTGTTGTCCGGTTGCCATTGAATAGATAAAGGCTACACAATGCGCACACACAAAATCATGTATAACATACATAAACCATTATTTCTAGAAGTACAAAGTGCAGCACTTGTACATACATCAGATTATTCACACACAAAGACCTTAAGAGCGAGATAGCAAATATGAATGACATGATAGATGAAAGGGAATATCAATGATGAAGTGTGTTTTTTTGTAAAACTAAGTAGTGGAGCAGGCAGAGGTATTGACGAGGCGCGGACACAGCAGGATTTAAAATGGTGAGACTCCAAAATCAATTCATTCCAATGGAATCGCCGTTTGAAGAGGCATAATCAGGGTGAAGAGGGTTACTTTAACATTATATTCTGATAAAGTTAGCAATTACCTGTTAAAAATGTAGTCAGTAACCTAATCCAAGTATCAAAGTATTAATGTAACTTGATTACCATCCATCACTTTTAGATTACCATACAAATGCAAATGAAGACGAGAGAAAATAGATATTAATAAAATGACTTCTATTTGATCTCTATACACAAATGTGTATTCTGCACCTTTTTTACCAAATGTATCTGTAATCTAATTACATATTTCTTTCTGTGACTAATGGAATAGAGTTACTTTTTGTATGTCTTAATTATGTTAATCATCATTATTATTAGCTGTGTAGCACCATTCACTTGCATTTAACGTCCTTGGTCAAAGTGAAGAATGTTCCATAAAGTGAAGACAGAAGTCAACAGTACAAATAAGTCTTTTGAATAAACTGAGTGACGTTATCATGCCGTTAGTGACCAAGTTAAGCTAATGCATTTGCTAACCGACCAAACAGATGAGCTTGTTAGCTCTGAGAGCTTTGTTTTTCCTCTTAAAAAGCTTTCTATCAAACTGAATGGTGAACAAAATGCCAGGAGGAAGTAAATTAAGCGGTAAAGAGAGAAGCTCTGTTGTGACTGACGCACTAGCATGGCCAACTATAGCCTGCCAGCTAGCCCTGAAAGCCCCATCATCAAGCTTGCTGACCCGGCTATTTCACATGGAAGAGCCATAATTGTCACTTTCTGGTGTGGAATTGGATGAATGGATTTAAAGAAATATTATGTAACTTTTTACCAAGTTTCAACACATCACATTGTTATGATGAAATTAATTTGGTTTCTAGTTAGCACCTACATTATCTGACAAAACAGGATAAATCGAACAAAATGACAATTTCTTCATAACAGTGCTTTCAGGTTGTGTCTACATTCGAATTCTGGGTAACTGCAGGAGCAGAGATCAGGCTTGTGTGCCAGATTCCTCAATGGTTGAGATTTAAAAACACAACCCACTTCTGGCTTTCTGGTAAATATGTTTTTTATCTGATTGTGTGGCGGCCATCTGCTGGCTTTACCTAAAAATAATGCTTGTTTTAACTGAACTCGTTGCAGCCACACTATATTTCAGACTCATGCCTCATACTGAATAAGATCACAGACACAGATTTGTTCCCTCAGACACACATTTCAACTCTCGGCCCACATATATCCTTTATCACCGATTTCACTAGTTCTGTTCTTCCACGAGGCGGGCTCGACCTGTCACTTCATTTGTGTCATCTTTTCAGCGCTGACTTCACACTAGTCTCTCATATGACTCAGTTCCCTCCCTCATCAGCCGTCTCTCACCTCACTTTCTTTCCACAACACATTTGGTCGTAAAAAAAGTACTGTTCTCACATATAAAAAACATAATATTACGCGTATTTATGTTTTTATTTCATCGCACAGGGATCTGAATAATGTTTACACTTGGTATTAAAAATTCTACATTTCGTTTGACCATGACAAAGTCATCAATCTGGAACGCCGCGCTTTACAATCTGCGTGATCGAGTGTAAGAAGCCGCTTGCTCTTTAACCTGTGCAGATGATTTAGGAGGGCTGGTCACACTCTGATTTCATTAAATACGCTTCACCTATTCCCTTGCTTCATTAATGAATGAGAGGGGTAGGTTAAAGATAGCACTATGCTAATAGGCTGTGCGTGAGACGGGGAGAGATCGAGGTAGACACACAGAGGGGAGGCAGGGGGAGGGCTGGGCTGAGGAAGGTAGGTAATCGAGGCAGGATTCAGAAGTCATTAAGGTCAGTTAAGATGAGGTCTCACATTGCCACTGCGACACCTGGGTCATCAGTGCAGAGTGTGAACATCGGTGGAGAATCGCATGTGTGTGCGTGTGTGTGTGTGTGTGTGTGCATGTGTGTGGTGAAAAAGACAGTATGTTATGTGTACGTCTACATTTGGAGTATAAACTGTGTACATACAGTGAGTTTACACATGCAGACAAGTGACAAATTACAAGCAAAACCCTGAATAAACAAACATGACGAAGGCAGATGCTTCCGAACATGAAATTGGTTATTAAAGGTTATTTGAATCATAAACCACATAATTGTGAAATGGGAAGGGTCGCTGGTTCTGGAAGTGTTTTGACCCTATATAGTATTTCCAATTTAAAATCTTTCCTACAGTATACTACTCTTTGTAGCATAACAACATTCGACACTCACTGATAATGTTACGGTCACAAAGGTTTTATGCCATGACCCCCCAGTTTAGATTCAATTTAGACTACGTTATCAAAAGAAAATAATGTTTGGTCAGTCTTTCAGCAGGGTGGGGCCTCAATGCTACAATACCCATGATCCTGGACCAATGTTGCTATGTAGGCCAATCATTTTAGACCTTATCTTGATATTTTGAAATCTGCTTAATCTGCTTGAAAACTGGGTGAAAAAAAAAAAAACGATTATGATTATTTTTGGCCAAACGTTATTTAGGGATGATTTTTGGTACTTTCACAAAATTACACATCGAGATTTTTGATAAATAATCATCAGTACTGTGGATATAATGACTAAATGGGTAAAGGAAAGTATGGTGGAACATTGTCGCTATCAGCTGATAAAGGCTTTAAAATGAAATAACCAAATCGGCATAAAATTAAAGTTTCTGCTAATATGACAGACTGATAAGACAACGCTTTAATTATGCATGTGCAGCACGAGCTGGCTACTAAGTACCTTTCTAATTGTGCCCACTGAATGTGCACTTTGAAAGCATTTTCTGTCTGAATCTGTCTGTGTACCATGGCGACGAGAGTAAGTAAGTAGTTTTGCATTACTGGAGAGAGTTGATGTTCTTCGCAAAAAAACAAAAAAATAAGACCACTGGCAATTGACCAAAATCAGCATATCTGTCAGTATATTGGATATCCAATCCAATGTCGTGCAGCCCCAGCTTCATCATTCAACACGTTAACAAAACACAGTAGATGCTAAATCAAGCCAAATTACATCCAGGATCTGAAATTGATTGATTTCGAGATGCAGATTATATTGTCAGTTTTCTCAAAACCATAGTCTTTAAGTCTCCTCCACTGTTGGTTGCACAAATAGCAGAATATCATCCACCGTGACTGAATGTTTTCTTACTGAAATCCACACTGGGAGTTAACTTCTCTTCCAAACTTTTATATGCACACGCTTGCCCATTCGTAGCAGTCCCATTGTGTCGTACTTGGGCTATCTTTTTTTCATTTTGGCTGAATTTCAAAGTCCCTCTGGATTGATTGCAGTGAATTCAGATCACCTGTGTGCAGGGTTTGGAGACCGGCTCCTAATTAATGAGTGAGAGCAGCTCGGGGCATTCCCCTCTCCTTGCCAATCACGGAGCGACAACGCCCTTTTGTGAAGGCTTAAGAGAGACGAAGAATGGCACACCCTGGTCATTCTGATTCTCATTCTGTCCTTGACACGCCGCAGACCTCCTCCAAATGGATTGTCAGCCAGAAACTTCGGTCTGTTTGGGCCTTGTTGAGATTTCTTTGTTGCCCTTGTTATTTTTTAGTCGAGGGAAATTTTGTGCATTCTACAACCTAGATGAGTGACTAGAAAAGGTCACCGTTCAGTGAGGTCACCTGCATCTGGGCTGAGCTTATTTGTGCAAGAGTGTTGCTCGCCTTTCAGTAGCCTGGTGCCTGCAAGTTTCTTCTTTTGTTTTATTTTAACCAAACCCCTTGATATACGAGCCCCTCTTTACATCTTCAGCTTTTTTACTATGTGGTTTGGGGATTTTTTAGGTATTTTCCTGCCAGTACCACCAGTGTGCACCAGTACACACTGAACTTTTCATCATTGAGCTAGTTTGAAAATGTTGCTACTGATCCAACTTTTTGTTTCATGCCAATACAAGACATACAAGCTCCCACTTTTCAACTGTATGGTCATTAGATTCACCTAATCTTAACCCAATTTAACACCTATAAGACTTGAGACTGTGCCCTACACCACCATGAAATAAAATAATATCTTTTGTAATAATAGTATTCAACTCTAGTGTAGCGTTTTAGGAGACTGAGACACATGATATTTTATTTTCCCCTTAATTTGTCACATGCCTGTCTTAAATAACTGCATGGCCTAACGCCTATCGCCTATCAAAGATGCAAAACATCCCTTCCAGAGGAAACACTTCATTACTGATATATTGCTCCAAGGACAGCTACATCAAATCTACATGCAACATCAGGAAGCGTTCTGTCAATGTGCTTCATGTCTTTTTGCAATTTGTACAAACCTTAAGGACACAAAACACAAGAGTGATCGAGAAAGGCTTGTAAACATTCATCAGAAATGGCAAATTTACCCAGAGCCCATTAGAGAGAATGCATGCTGTGGTTCGGCTATTATAAGAAAAGCTTCAAAACTTCAATTGAGTTAAACATTTTAGGGCCTATAAATGTTGAAGATGTTATTTTCATATTAAGATGCAAGGTTGTTTTTTTTTTTTTTTTTTTTTTTTTTTT
>OMLP01032033.1:18167-29281 GCA_900302685.1 Spondyliosoma cantharus | reverse complement strand
ATGTAAGGTTTTTTTTTTTTTTTTTTTGTTTGTTTTTTAAGGATACAGTTGTACCAAGAGAAAAAAGAAAACCAAAGCAAATGCTTTCAAAGGGGCTGTAAAATGTTTCAGATAGGAAAAATAATAATTTTCTCAACAAGTGACACGGTTGGTTATCAATCACAGTGTCTATAAGCCTCTGGGACAACTGTCCCACAGCCTGTTTTTTAAAGACAATCCACCTGTTCCAATCCTACCCTCTAGATGCAAAATGAAGCTCTGCGTTAGTTCATTCAGGACAAGGAAGTCATGAGTCCCAGCTGTTGACACCTTGTTGTTTGAAGAATTGTTTGCCATTCAGTCACACACCAATCACAGCCCATACTCACAAGACGGCAGACCGTTTAAATATGACTCCTCCCTTGCACATCCCGCCTACTCACATGCTGCCACACACCAAAGGTTGTTGTTTTTTGTTTTTTTTAAAAGGAGGTGAAACGTGAAGTCAATGTTTTTTTCGACTAACGGATTAAAGTTACATCTTGCACAAAACTGAAAGCTAGGGTCTATGATCCTGGAGAGCTAGCAAGATTTGAAAGTGGCACCTCCTCTAAGTTCCACCCCCCGGTCAGTAGTAGCCAGTGAAACATGACCTGCGCAGAGGAGGGAGGGACAGAGGGGGGCGTAGGCAGAACAAGACATGAAGGCACCCGATTTTCTTTCTATTCAGGCCGGATAGCACGGATTGGTCAGCTTTTTCTCAGTCCTGCAGCTGCCACAGAGGTCTGATTATTTTTTTTTTCGTTCCTTTTTCTGAATACATAATGTATTGACTACCTAACGTTCTTTCTCTATCTTTTTATGTGTTTCGCTGTCACGCCGTTACTACCATGTGGCCATGTTGTTTTTGGGAGATGCTGACAATCGACCTATTTAGTCGTTAAGTGTACGTTGGTTTTGACTTGGCATGCTGCTTGGTCATTTCAGGAAGCAAGAATGGAGCCATAGTCGACCCTGTATTTTCATTTTTTGCATAATTGTTTAACCTTTTGACGAGAGTGTTCCTGACTGAACTGAAGTTTATGCGTGTCGTCACCTCATTTTTTGCTAGTTTGATGGATCATTTCTGTACAAGTTCCCATCAATATTGTTTTACAAAAAGAAATCAATATAATTTGGCACAACAGTATGTCGTGAAGCTGCACATTGAGCATAAAATCTACTTCTTACTAAATTTGTCAGACAGTTTTCTTTCTATCTATGCACACTTATTTGGATACTTGCTACATTCAAAAGGGCTGCAACACAGCCTAGACACACACAGTACACCATTCATATTCTTGCTACAATGACTGGATGGTAGGTATGCTGCCTGGTGGGAACCCAAACATTACTCTACGCATTAATTCTCACCTTATACACAGACATCCATAAAATATGAGCTGCACCCACACAGTATAATCAGACATTATATCCGATTTATGATGTTGCATTGGGACAGTTATTTTCAGAGGTTGAAAGCAATGTATGGAACGTAAAGAGAGTTTTGATGAAAGAATCTCTGATTTCAGATAGCACTTCTGCGCTGGGAGTTATGAAAAATCTTTACATGAGCTATAAAGGATACGACCACTGTGTAGTCATAGAAACATCCGTACTTCTGGTGGCTTGCGAAAAGCAACGGAGTGGGGCACATTAAAAATGCATCAGATGGATTCGCAAGCAGAGGACTGAGGGCTTCTATACTGCTCTCATTACTGTATCCATTTACAGTGCACTGAAATTATTATGAAAAAGCCTGCTGAAATTAATGTCTGCATTTGCATCTTAAAAGGAGACTGATTTTGAGTATGTCTCTGTGCATGCTTAGTCATCCCTTATCGAGTTGGGAGTGGGCTGAGAGGTCTATATATTCACTTTATTTATTTATTTGACTGTTCACTTGTTAACCTCTTCTATGTAACCAATCAAAGGGAGACGAGAAAGAAAGATTAGAAGAAAGACTGATGAGATGCAACTTAATCACTATTAGTGTCCTCTTATCAAGGTCAATGCATTGCATCAGTGACAGGGGTGTATTAAAAGCTGATATAATTACTCATCAACAGAAAATTAATTTGTCAATAGGTTTACATGCTTTAGTTCACAAAAAAAAACACACACACTTTTATTCTGCCCAGTGCTGCAGCACTGCTGTATATTCCCCCCTGTTTTAGCTCCTGTCTCTTTAAGGCCCCACCTCCATACCCAGTCTGCTGATTGGTCAGCTCACGCATGCCTGACCCAGCACCGCTAACAAGAACAGAGCAGCTGTGCTAAATCAATTCTAACATGCCAAACCAGCCGCTAGTTGATGGTGATAATTTATGTTTGCGTGGGGTCCCAAATTGACACTTTCTGCCCATATGTTCATCTGTGCAAGCCAAGCCATACAATGTACTGGAAATGTATTTCACTTGCAAACAAACCAGACCCTCTTCTCTGAAGAAGAAATGTCCTGAGGACAGTATAGCATATCTCATCTACACATTATGCAAGATCAAGCCCAACAGAGTGAGGAGGGCATATGTATGTACTCAGTATTCTCAAACACATTTATGTAGGCAGAATAGATTAAGTTCAATATCAATATTTTAATAAGAAAACAAAGTTGATGTGAAAAGTGATCTATTGTTTTCATAATGAGCATATTTTACTTTGTATGCTACTTAAACAGGGGAACCTTCAGTTCTTTGTTTCTTTGTAGAATGTGGCTGCAATTATTGGAGGAGGCATATTATTCTTTTTCCTTTTTTCCCTCTCTATCAGTGTTTTATGGCTTTTTGTGCATGAAAAAGATCTTGAACGTTACAGATGTCAAAGTCTGCACAAACAGAAGCTCCTCTCTCCCACAGAAAACAATGCTCCTGAAATGCCTCGTCAGTAGTCCTGCCTTCATAACATTAAACTACGTCACCATATCATGCATTTGCATAGAAATATTTAGGCTGTACCAAGTAGTTCAAGTATTTTTTTGCATGTCTATACAGCAATTCTAAAGAAAGACAGTCGATGGTTCAGTCTCATTCAAACATCATCAAATGCGTACGCTTTAGGCTGTTTTTGCTGTTTGCTCCTGCCCTTGGTGGGCAGTCTAAGAGCAATCTAACAGCACTATACATTTCATTTATATAAAAAAAAAATGGTTCCAACATTATTATAATTTATTACTTAAGTTATTACAAAAATAGAAATGATCTATGTGCTTTCACCTGGCATTCTGCACTCCATTTAATGTGATAACAGAAGCTTTATAGGTGTAAAAATGGCATTTGATCCAGCTCTAGAAAAATATATGTAGTTATTAAAACTGGCTTTTGAAAAAAAATGTCATTTCCAATGTTTTGAGCATCATGAACAACGCCACTCACCTCTGTTATGACAAAAGTCTCCATATTATGTATCTCAAAATAAATCAAATCAACCACGTGGCAAAAGCTGGAAAAAACACATTTTGGTGAACTGAACCTTTTTATATACTCTGCAGCTAGATCAAACAAATACATTGTTCTCCCTCACCCCCCCATGGACTGGTTAATATTTGTCGAACAAATTTTCCCAGTATATCAGTGGCAGTCCGCCAAAGTCTGAGAAGAAATATTAAAAGACAAATGAAAGTGGGAAAGGTGTCATCACTAAATGCCTGGGGAGAACACTGGCCTTGACACTGATGTAGCAACATCAAACAGTTTTATTATTGCTCACACAAACAGAAACAACATTCACAATGCCACCTGACGAGGGTGTGACATGTTCCTTCTTTTATTATTTAACCAATCACTTCATGCGTACCACTGACAGATGCCTTCATGAATTTCAAATGGTCTCCTGGCCTCCCTTTGCTACCACCTACTAGGCCTGAATCCCTGAAGCAGGTGAGTGGAGTGCTTGAGCGTGAGAGTCAGCGAAGCGTTTAAAGTGAAAACCACAATAAGAAATTCTCACAAATGCACTTTGATCTTGGACAACTAGTTCTCTGCATATACACGTGTTGATTTTACACAATGGGATGTAGTGTAGCTTGGTTCCAGAACTATGAATTATCCTGCACATGTACAAAATGTTGTAAAGCTTATATCTATTTTGCATAACTTAAAAAAAAAAAAAATCTAACATCTCACTCACAACTGGTAGCTAACATCCTGTTTTATCTACCCCAGGGGCATCCAAGAGGACACTTTTGCAGTGTTTTTGCATTTTTGCTATATTTTATTTGTATTTTTCCATTTCCTTGGGAGTCCAGTCCACAAACTTGTTCATGCTTTGCTTGTGTCCCATGGGGGCATGCCCTCCGATATCAATTGGAATAGCGTTAGGCCACAAAAACTTTAGGTATAGGTGAGGGGAAAGCTCATGGTTTTGGGTATCACAAACACAAATGTTTGAGTTCTTTTTACTCAAGTCTTCTGTACAAGAGTCAGACGCAAAAAAAAAAAAAGGTATCAGGACCCTCCATATTCAGACTGTAGAGGTAGAAACCCACTTCCCAATAAAGCCCATTTCACTATCTGTCCTTATTTGTCAGTAAAGCCTTTTTTCCTGGTGATATTACCAATAAATGTCTATTGAGCTTTCACTGCCTCCATGTGTTTTATGGTTTAAGCTGAAATACTGTAAGCAGAGCTGCAATAGGTGCCATGGGTGTGCTGCAACCATGACAGTTAAGGGGCTCAAAGAAATATATCCAAACAGGTTACAAGCTTTCCTGGTTAAGTAATAATCGTTTCAGACAGGCGTTTTTATCAACAACAGAGTCCTGCAGTATGAGAAAGTGGCTCCTATTTGTTCTGCCCCAATGGCTGTGAAGGAAATATTGCAAACCATTTTAATTAGTGATCCAATGTTGTGTTATCGTGACAGCAGATCAGGGGAGAAAAGTACTCGATACACAGTGTAGGAGGTTAAAGTGATAGTTACATACAGGATTGTTTTTTTTTTATCGCCAATTTAGCTCCCAACATCTAAAATGATCTCACAGCAGCCGATGCGCTATTTCTGAGTTACACAAAAAGCAATAAAAAAAGCAGACTTTCAGCCTGTTTCACAGACCGCCCTCCCTCTTGCAATGTCACATTAAAGTTGCACTTTGTAGGAGTGCTTACTCAGTCCTTGCAGTGGACTAAAAAAAAAAACTTGTGCCCTGCAAAAACACATTTTCTATAGGGTTGTTCCATTTGGAAATCTGCATTGCTGTTTGCACGGTAAATATTTAAGGAGGGGGTAACAGGACATTAAATGCATGGCCTCACTAACCATATACTTCTGTATGTGTGACCTATTAAAGTGAACATGATCACATTTTGCCATTGAATTTGTCCATCAAATCCAATCAACTCTAATTAAATGTAATTTAATCTCATTTAATCAAAGCAGCAGAAAATCCTTATGGAAGTTTATATGTGTTTAATCTGCAAGGTTTCCAGGAATAAAAAAACTCTAGCTTCAAGGTGTTCCGCAAATGAGTTGATGAAATGTTAGAGAATAATTACAGAAATGCGTTTCTAAATAAACACCGACTTGCGTGTGACGTGTCTGAATGTGGACAGTCAGGGTGTGTATTCTTGGTGTGGTAATTTGTTCCACCCTTCTCCACATTAGTAGGATAATTATAATTCATTGCACCCATATGAGTAACGTAGCTCTACCCTTGTTATGCCATAATCAGGTCTTTACATTAATAATTCTCTTCCCCTGAAGGGATATTTCTCCTGTTATTTACACTCGTTACTCTAAAGGTTAAGCCCCGGAACTTTTTCCTTGTTCATTTGTCTTTTCACTCTGGAATTGACAGTGGCTGATGGGTCTACTAATCTTTTCCTGATTTATTAGGTGCACTGGATGTTGTGTGCATAATAATAAATGCAAGATATGTGTCTAAATCATGTGATTACAGACCGAGTTAATGTGATATGCACTGTATATGCTGCCCAATCCTCAACATTAAGTTATGCTGCATAAGGAAGTAGTAATGGGAACTTGGTGAATTGCTTGATAATTAATTAACAGTAGTGCATAACCTGTGCACTGAATTTGAATTTCCAGTCAGCACAAGATGTCTTGAAAAAAGGATGTTTTGACAAAAATAATAAAAAAAACTTTCAGGAACAACTCTGATCAGATGTCTGGTATTGTAATTAAAGAAAAATGTACTGCATATTTCGTAGCCATCAAAGAATCGTATATCGATGTTGCAGTTCTACTCAAGATTCAAGATTCAAGAAGCTTTATTTATCCCGAGGGAAATTGCTGTGCAACAGTTACAGTACAAGGTGGGAAAGAGTAAAATAAGCTAACATAAGATAAAATAAAATAAGATAAATAATAAAATAAAGGCTAACTTAACATAAATCAAACAAGTAACTAAATGAACAAAATGTACAAAAATTGCAGTAAAACGTAGGTATAAACAATATACAACAATACGCAATACGTACAGTGCAGTTTAGCAGCATAAATGAAATAAGATAAAATACAAACTTAAGAGTAATAAGGAGCAATTTGGAAGTGGTAAAGTAAAGTGATGAAGTGAAATTGGTTAAAAATAATAAAGTGACATTTGTTCACGGCAGTGTCTCCACTGTCCCTCTCGCGACCCGAGGTAGATGAGTTGCATAGTCTGATGGCCACAGGAAGAAAGGACTTCCTCTGGCGTTCTGTGTTGCACCGGGGGGAATGAGTCTGTTGCTGAAGGTGCTTCTGCTCGAGGTTAGCACCTGGTGGAGAGGGTGAGTGTTGTTGACCAGGATACTGTGCAGCTTACACAGCATCCTCCTCTCAGACACCACCACCAAAGAGTCCAGCTGGACCCCCAGGACGGAGCCAGCCTTCCTGATGATCCTGCTGATCTTATTGGTGTCTGCTGCCCTCAGCCTGCTGCCCCAGCACACTCTCTAGGTCGTCCTCAGACGAGCCGTCCATCGTTGTCTCCAGTCATCCCGATTCTCCATACATCTTTCCAGTTCGCTGGTACTCTGGGCCCCTGCATCCCTCTTGAGTATGTCCACATATGTTGGTGTAGGCAAAGAAGATGGTACTGGCTACCACCGACTGGTAGAACATCTACAGCATGATGTTACATACGTAGAATGACCGGAGCCTCCTCAGGAAATAGTCAGCTCTGGCCCTTCTTGTAAACAGCCTCAGTGTTCTTGGCCCAGTCCAGTTTGTTATCCAGGTATACTCCAAGGTATTTGTAATTCTGGACAACATCCACACTCCCCCGATATATTCATCATGAGTCCGCCATTGAGGTGGGCTTATCAGGCCTGGACTAAAAGGAGGACTCGGATGCGGATTTAGAACAGCACAGGCAGAGTTTCATTCTGAAAATTCTCTTTTTTCTTCTCTGAAGAGAGAATGACAAAATAACAAGGCTATGAAAACTCTAACTTGACTAAGGAGATAGAGACACAATAAACAGAACAAACAAAAATGGAAAACGCCGAAACACAAATCACTCACTAAAGAGGAAGCATGAGAACTAAACTACTCTAGAAAATAACTTGCTATGAAATCTATGAACTGAAAATCGCTCCAGAGGAGGAAAAACACAAGAGGCTATGAACTTAAACTGGCTGTACTAAATAACTAAAAAGCTGTTAACTAAGCTGATCAAAATCTACAACAAAAAATCACTCTTCTTCAGAGGAAAAAAACAAGGAATCAAGAATATACAAACACGCAGGTACTTGGCTTGGTTCTGGAACTTGGACTGTGGACAAAGGCTTGAGGTACATGAATGAATGAAATACTCTGGCAACAAGGACAGGGGAAGACGAAGACTAAATACACATGAGGAGGCGTGACACGGGTGGAAACAATCAGGGGAGACGCCAGACTGGTGACACAGGAGGAAGGGCAAGTGACCTGAAACGAGAGGGAAGTTACTTTTCAAAATAAAACATGAAATTCACCAGACAAAAAAAACCCATGACAAGACACCCCTCACCGCGGTGTGACAGGGCTCACTTGCCAAGAAATAATATCAAGATTCATCTAATTAATTTCACTAATATGCAATATTTTTTGTCTCCATTTTGCAATGCCCTGTAGACTGTGGTCAGACTTGGAAAAAAAACACAGAAATTGTCCATTTGCACCATCAAAACACAATTTTGCAACAACTACTACTCTTTTGGCATATGCTTCCCGTTTTCCATTCTGCCAACTTTAGCTCATGTTTTGCATTATTTCTAATACACCACCCAAGTAAGAGCCACTTGAGTAATGTTAAGTTGAAAGCAGCCTGTTCTTACTGCTAATGTGTCAAATACAGCAGCCGGTTAAGGGACCCTGTGCTTTCAAGTTTGACGCCTTAGGTAGGCTGGAGTATAAAGTGACAAAAGACATTACGCTTGTTACCCAAGTGACGCTACATACATCGCCATTGTTACATCACATAACGTAGTTATTTTAACCTAAAGAATAAGTATTTTTTGTGCCCAGACGAAACAACTCGAAAGTCATACGTAATAATGTGTGAACTGCTTGTCAGCAAGTTTCATTTTGAAAAGGTAACCAGACATTGTGTGTGATGTGTAGTAGTATTGCTAATGTGACTGTTAAGTCCTTCACTGAGCTGCCATATTTGAAGTTTGAGTGTTATTAGAGGACATTGAGAAGCAGGTTGTTTACAATCTACATTTCTTTTTCCACTTCTACTTACTAAGAACACTTCAGCCAATGAATCCAATCCATGACTATAATACAAGTCTACACCATTCTAGTAACACTCCACCTGCTGCATTGTTCTAGTTCCTTTCATGCCAGAGACGGCCCATGAACCAACCCGGGACGCCTAGGAAGAAGGCTTCCTCCGGGCTGACCACGCACCCGACGGCTGCTTCTGGTGGGATGTGGAACGTTAACGAAAGTAAATCTGGTAGCTGTAAGTACCGCACTACATCCCTTCAATGCCCAAAATGGAAAAGCTGACCATGATGTTTTTTTTTTTTTACATTTTATTTACAGCCAGGGGAGGACGAGAGCTGGACAAGAGCCCTGGAACGTGCAAGCAAATTTTGGAAATATGAGATGTCAGAGCTGCTTTCACTGGACCCAAAATTTCAAAAGAAGTCCCCACTAACCCTGCTTCAAGCTATCAACACTCTGTCAACCAAGACATGCTAAGTGCACGGTGCTGTCAGTAGCATGCAATATCATGTCTGTTTCATTTCAGACAATTTGAAAAGAGAAGCAGTACTTTTATCCAGGCTCGCGGTTTCACACTGTCTGGAGGACAGTTAGCTGGAGGACAGTAAGGGTGAAGAACCTAAGAGTTAACACACACACACACACTCTCACACACACACACACACACACACACACGCACACGCACAGATGACTAAACCTATTTAAACATTCTTACGAAAAAGAAAGATGAGACACGGGGTGAGCTTGATATGACCATGCAGATAATAGCCAGTGAGAAATTCTACACTGTGGCACACAATTAACAGACCAATGTGTAGACTGCAAAAACACAAACGAGAGCAGAGTTATCCCAGGGCGATGTGTTGGAAAAACTCTCAATGATCTGCCATTAGAGAAACAAGTCTCTTCCCAAAATAAAGTAACAAATTCTCTAACAAGCACAACATTTACATTTTTAAGACATATTTCTCCCTCATTTGTCAGAACAGACAAAGTCTATCAAATATAATGGGATGCAAATCTTTACCTCACACAAACACATGCGTGCATCAGAAGAGACCCACACGCACATGTATAGATGAGAACACCCGGGCCTAGGGCTCGGTGGAGGCACTAATAGGCTTTGCTGTCAGCTCCTAGCCTTCCACCAGACAAAAGGGATGATTTCTGTCACGTCCGCAGTCATCGCATTCTGTATCCAGACCTTTAACTGACCCTTCAGACGCAGTGAGTCATGCTATATGGAAATCAGGGCCTACGCACTGACAATATCTTCCCATTTCATACAGACACACACTCTCTTCACTACTCTCCAATTTAACCGCTCCATACCTACATTTGTATTCTCTTTCTGTTCATTCAGTAGGCAGAGAGGGAAATAAAAGAATGACAGCAAAAGAACAATGAGCTCCGACTTTCAAACCGTCCTTGAGCTTTTAAGTGTGGTCTCAGACTGTATGACCCCATTGTGCATAATTCACTTAAAGGTCTTCAGTTGGATCACTGTAAATTTCACACACTATGTTCCTGCTTTCTAGCGAATGGTGGTGGCCTGACCTTGCACAGAGGACAGCTCATACGACTGATCACGGCTAGTAAGGACGGCACGCATTTGTGGCCAACAACTCCTTGTTTTTCCTAAATGCCACCACAGCTGAGAAATCTTGAGAAGCGTCATTGCAGGAAGGTGAGTCTATGCGTCAGAACACGTTGCTGCCAGTGCCGACGGGCAGCAATTGGCACAACTCCTTATGGCATGTGCTGCATTTTGGAATTGGTGGGGCATGGGAGACAGTTTTAGCTGTCTCTCAGTTGATGTGTGAGAGATTTAAAACAAATAAGTGGAGAAGCTGAAGCGCCTCAGTTTTCTTCTGTCCGGATGGATCGTGAAGTGCTGCGTGCTTGCAAGTATTTGTTGGATTAAACGCGGTCTCTCCTGTGATGATGGCTGTCAGTAAGTTGAATTACCCAGGCTCCGGTAATTCAACTTATTTGGATAGCGGTCTTGTATTTTTATTTTTTTTATGCGCCTGTGCCTCTTTTGCTCTTGTAATTTAAACAACAGTGTCAGACTGAGAGAGACCGGAACGAGGAAGCAAAAAGTTTAGCTCCTTACATAAATCTGCCCGAGTTATTGATCTTTCAGTCGAGGGGCTTTTACGCCTCTTACATATCCTAACATTCCACTTGTTGGTTTTATTATATAGTTTCATTGCTTTGCTTTATAGCGGCACAGAAATTTGTTATCCGGGAGTTTAATCGTGGCGACACGAACGCACCACACACACTTGCAGACGCAAAACACATACGTAAGCTGGCGCGTGAAACACTGCCACATGCTCTCCCACTCAAACATTCGTTCCATTATCACTCATACAGACGCAAACACGCACGCACGCACGCATGCACGCACGCACACGCACACGCGCACACACACACACTCT
>OMLP01032033.1:0-10715 GCA_900302685.1 Spondyliosoma cantharus | reverse complement strand
CTCAAACACGGACAATCTTTTTCTCTACAGTTGACCTTTTATATATGTATAGTTATATATATAAATATATATATATATATTTATATTTATATTTGTTCTTAATAGATGTGGCTTGTATAATATATGTTGTTTGTTTATCTGGAGCCGTAACGAAAATAATTTCCCCCTGGGATTATTGAAGTATTTCTGATTCTGATTCAGATCACTATATCTACATGTAGGGTCAGGCCAGTCCCCACAGTAAAATGTTTACAATTAATGTTTCTATGTTCAGATTTCTATATGTTAAATGTACCATAATGACACATCATATTCACATTACATGTGTATGAGCTCACATTTGTTTTGGGATGTGGAGGGGATGCTGGCAGTGTTTGCAGCTAGACGTGAAGGCTGCATAGCCAGTGACAGAGTGACACTTGTAAGTGCGAAACCACTCGATATTTGATCCATGAGACGTCGGACCTTTTTGTCTGCTGCGACATTTTGATGAGAAGTCGGGATACTTTTAGACATGTCTGTGCACAGTGTTTTTGATGAGATCTTGGGAACATTTCCAGCCATTTGTGGCAACAAAATAAGGTGTTTTTGGTAAAGTTTCAACATATCTGGTTTGCAGAAATGTATATGCCAATTTATTTGCCAATTTGCCAAATGCCATTTAATCTGGCGATTGGGTTGATATGATTCTAACATGCTGTATTTTTAGAGGAGTATAGAGGGCTGATACGGAGCTATGGTGCAAAGACAATTACCTGGAGCTCAGTGTCAGCTAAACCCATGAGCTGGACAACCAGAGGAACAGCAGGCCCCCTGTCCCAGTTGTCATCCAGGAGGGAAGAGGTGAAGAGGGTGGACTCTTACAAGCACTTGGAGTCTAAATCAATAACAAACTGGACTGCACTCAAAACACTGAAGCCCTCTTCAGGAAGGGACAGAGCAGGTGGGTATTCCTGAGTAGACAAAATTGATTCGACTTGACTTTGTTAAGCTTTGTTGGTCATGTTCAGATGTATGTATTTTACTGTGTGCAGTTTGTTGTTCTTTTGCTTCTCTCAATGAACTATCAAATTGACCAATGAAGCAGATTCTGATAGAACAAAGTTGTAGCCATGACAGTTAAACAGTGCCTCAAAGAGAAAGGGATGACGCTGCAAAGAAGCTACAAGATCTAAAATACGGATGCTTCAAACACATCTTCAACACAGAGAAGATCGATAAAATCAGCACAGTTTCAAGATGGGTACCAAAGATTATTGTTACCAATTCAGTGTCCAACAAAATGTGAAATATCTTCACAGTTTCCCTGTCCGTGCTTGAGATACATTGAAAATGACCCGCACAACTGTTTTACAGAGCATTGTGATGTCACAGTGTAGCTGGCCTTTGACGTTTGTGTGGAAATGTGTCAGAATCGTCACACAAATTATTGAGATTTGGCTGAAAAGGTGTTTTGTAAAGTCCTCGTCCTTTGACCACCAAATTCAAGTCAGTTCATCCAGGTCGAGTGGATATTTGTGCAAGAGGTAATGTGATTCCCGACAGGTGCAAATATTTTTCAACTCGGTATGAAACCTCATAATATTGGGGCGTCATTTAAAGCACAAAACTGGAATGAGCAGGTCCCATTTGTTGAGTGCTTGAGGCAAATTCTGCAGCACGCTGTGTCGGAGCTGCTGTCCCAAAAAACATCTTCCCACACACATATTTGAAAAGCTCCACTTCTCAGTTTTTTTTTTTTTCTTTAAACGCTACATCCACTGTGCTCTTCATCTTTCTTCTCGGGTTGTTCTATTCCATCAACATACCACCAGACTCTGTGACTCTGTGGTTGCACAACATTCTTCTTGGTGGTTCCCGGATTACAGGTGGCTAGCTTGATAAAGTAGTCGAGTGGAGATGGTGGACAGCAAAGGTCAATGAAAGAATCGCAATTATTCACGGTCATATAGTGCATGCCACCACCAGTGTGTGGAGTCAATGCAGTCAGTCAGCTGTGTTTAAAGTGATGAGAGAGTGAGCGAAGTAGGTCTATTTTAGCAACATGCCAATGGCAGCTGACCTCAGTTATTTTATTTATTTAGATTTTTACTCACATTTCTTGTGAGCGGCGAGGGTGCCAATTTTAGTGTGTGCATGCCAGATTTAGATTTCTCTGAGACATGTTGTCTTTGAGTCTAGTTTAGGGGAACTTACTGCCAAGCCTGACATCGCTTGTCTCTTCATAACACTCTCCTGAATGAATTTAAAGTAGAACATTTTAAAAATGAGGCACGAGACTGAGAGTGATATCGAACTTACATTGGAACTGCACTGGAAAGATGTACTACCACTACATGGTGTGAGAAATGATCATACAGATTAAAATGGTTTCTTTGTGAAATGCAGATATAGCCCTTCAGAGATTTTAGAAGACGATTCATTTTTTTTTAAAGTTGTTTTTCATAAAAGGCCTTATCATCATTCACTTGTGCACACATGAAAAACTGCTGGCCTTCTCTCTCAAGCATCTCAGGCTCTGCTCCAGGGCTTCATTTCCATCCATTTAAAGAGTTTTATTTTGGCATCTAAAAGTCTGCCTCCTCGATTGGCCTGCCCAAAGCGTCAGGCACGAGGCACAAAAAAAAATTAACCCATTTAAAATGTACATTTACTCCGTTTATAATGAGGCAGCTAGTGGTGGCTGAACTGAAAAGTTATATACAGTGTACACATATACCATTGATTGTGAAACTCATTGAGAAGAATGTCCTGAAATAATCATATACTTGGCCTCAAAATGAACGGTTTACAGTCCACTCACACCACCAGTTAGATCTAAGAATTTGAGTCTCAAGTGTCAAGATCTTTTAGATATTTAGAATTGATGTTTTCCAAATCTAGTTTTGCTCTGTGCACTAAAAACTAGCTATTTAAATATGGAAGAGTCTAAATGTGATGTGTGGTGTTGTGCCGCAGGGTGGGAATGAACATGTTTGAGAAAGATGCGTGCATGTTGCGTTCTCACATTATTTGTTATAAGATGCACAGTTGCTTTGTGACAAATACCCCTCCCACATCTCCTGAGTCAACCGTGAGATTCCTGTGGGCACAGAGGGCAAGTGACGAGACAGCGGAGGGTGGCACAGCTGACAAGGCGTGCAGTGCCAACGCAGGAAAGGAACCACTTTGAAATGATTGGCATTATGGGGAGCAACTTGTGTTAGTTTACTTTATTTTCCACAAGCAATGACCTACTTGCAGCACACATGAAGTTAAGTGTCATTGCCTTTCCAGTAATTGAACGTTAGCCACCAACAAATGAGCATAAAAAATCAATCATGTCAAACAAAACCAGGGTTGAAATAATGACATAAGAACTTTTTTTGTTCTTTTTCTGAAGGGTCGACTGATACCACAAGGCTGTCTGATTTTCTTTCAAACATTGACGAGTACTCCGCACGGGGAGACTGTGTGGTTTTCTCTACACAGAAAGAGCTGTCAAGCCTTAAAATAGGTGTTGAGGAAGGTTCAAATAAATGTACATGCACTGACAAAACTGAGGAGGCAGAAGAAAAACTGCACTAGAAACGTAGATAGGCAAATATTTAACATGAGAGCCTAAAGATTACTTTAACTGTTTATCGACTAAGCCAGTAATCAGCCGATAGCTTCAGCTCTACACTAAGTGTGTTGTTTCAAAGCAGAACAATCAGCTCCAGTGTTTTAGCTGGGGCTGATGAAGGCCTCCTCACAACTATGGTCAGTGAGCTCATAACTTCTACGAATTCTAATAAGCAATGTGTAACATAATGATTACAAATGAAGTTTTGAAAGTATTTTTAAATATTTTGAATATTAAAACTCAGTGCTTATTTACAGGGCATGTGCAGTCGCTGACATTCTATGCAACCCTCAGGGTCAATCTTGCGCATGAATGGCTCCACAGTCAAGTTAGCAACAATACTTCCTGACAAAATATACTTGGTTAGCTTTAGGAAACAATCATACTTTCTTTACTCACATCATTAACTAAACACGATTCATATATGTTACTTACATAACAACCCCAGAGTTAACGACTAACAGGACATGAGCGGCATTAAAACATTAAAGAATAGAAGTTACTGTGAGTATTATTGTACCTCAAAGACAAACAAATACATGTTAGTATGCAAATGTGACCATTGTGACCATGTATATAATATGAATGGGAGGAGATGTATGGAGTGCTACCATATCTCTCTCCATATCTTGTTCCCATAGAAACAACATAGTCAGGAGGCTTTCATATAACCAACCACAAAGAAGGGTGGCAGCAGTCCACACACTGAAATTCCAATTCAAACACATTTATTTTCCACAATTTCCTGGTGAAAATTTGCCGCGCTCCGCGAGACAACTCAATAAAAAGCTCATCTGCATGCACATAAATAAATAGCCGTTCACAAACACACCCGCCGCTGCACAACAAACCATCAGGGCTTTTTATTTGACCCAGACTTTCCATCCTAGTGCCAGGGCTGTGGTCTTATTCAGGAGTTTGTACTGAACCTATGCAGCCTCCTGAAATGCTGGGACATGTATTGATTTAGTCTTCCATCATCGAGTATCTGTCTTGTTGTGAGGAGAGATATAAATGATACTAAAAAAATGAAATGTCATATTGTTGCACGCCAATAATGTGCTAATTCTGTGCAATATAATCACTTTACAGTCATCACTGTATTTTGTTCTGATCTACCCCCATATTAATTGTAGTTGAGAGTTAGTAGCGAATGCAGTAATTGCACAATTACTATCAAGATCAGCACAGGCTGGAAATGCTGACATCAACTCATGTCCACTTATGAAAGGACTGGATAGTACATTAACTTTTCTGTACCCATTCAACAATAATCCGGTCCTTTTTTTATAAAACTCCACTACATTTTAGTCGTACCACAGAACGTATTTTAATCAAGCCTTTTGAAGGTCATTTACATTTTTAACTCCTCTCGTGCATTCACTCAGTGAGAAGCACACGCTCAGAGGTGGATCCTGAATCTTTAGAAAGCTTACATTAACTTTTACAGTCTCAAAGGCACTTTCACTGGTTTGTATCCATACCGTAGATGTAATGGGAATGTATACCATAATTGACTGAGTGGTCCCAACTGATCCTTTAATTAAAGAGTATTCTGGTGTCTGTTGCATGTTGATTTGAAGTGAGTAGTGGCGCAATATCACAGCGCTCTTATGTTATACAGTGTGTACCCAGATAGTTTCTTCAGCTATTCATGCTTACCAATTGTTCATGCGATTGTTATCTATAATGCCGTACAGATATATTTTCATGAAGCCGCACTCCATCATTTCCACATTTATTCTACCCGTTTATTTTCTTCAGAAATCCTCTGCATGTATTCCTGTGTGGTTGCAAATCATTTAAGCAGACAGAGTAGGCAAATTTTAATCTAATTACTGTGTTGCAAAACAATAAGCCTATTGCGCATAATTTACCACAAAATGCTTCTGAGTATTTCTGTTGTGGACCGATTGTGGTCATTTGGTTTGTCTTGTTTGATCCTCGTTTAATCCCTCATGACCATAATGTTTTGCCAAGAGCATGATCTTTTCCAAAAATAACCCTATTAATGCTTTAGTTGCCAGGAGAAGATATTGTGAAAAGAACAAAAGAAAAAAAGTTTTACATTATACATCATGATTATAGTTTTATGCACTTTTGATATTGCTGCATTTGTGTTCCTGGAACATCATACTAATTGCGTGTCCGGGATGGTCATGGCAACTGACCAATGGTATTCTTGTAATCTTGTAGCCTTTCAGCATGGGGAGACAGAAAAAATATGCACAAAGTCATCCTTTGTAACATGTGGTTAATGTTGTGAATGCATCTAATTTTAACCCTAACCATGTTAACCGAAACCGAAACAGGTAAATGTGTTGCCTAAACCTAACCCAGTATTTTTGTCACTTAAACCTAACCCAGTATTTGTGTCGCCTAAATGTAACCAAGTACTTTTGTAACCTTTATGTTCACTGTTCAACATGTGTTGCTTGTCCAAGGAAGCAAGGAGGACACTGTGGTTGTTGCTTTTAGTTTTTCCGGGCATGTTGGCATGTGAAATATTGTTTAAAGCCCACCACTGTGGGATCTGTCTCTCTTTCTAAGTGGTTACTACCAAGATCAGCTGACATTGTTCCTCAACCAGAACCTTGTCTACACTGTCAGCATGTCAGAGGCAACCCATTAGCACCACGTCAGCAGCAGTTGCAGTCCTTTTTCTACACTGGGTGAATTCAGTCTCACTATTGTTGTGCATGCAGAAACGCCTCGACAGAAGAAAAAGAGTAGAGTATGTAGTGCTGAAGTGAAGCGTTGGAACTTTTTCTCCTGAACTTGTTTCCCTCCAGTGGATAAGCATGGAGGATGGGTGTTCCTGCTCCACGGGTCAAGTAACCTGTACAGCAGCTTTGTAAAGGTGCACAAAAGCCCACATTTTCCATTCTGTTTCCATCTCAAACTTTATTCTTCCACCACAGGCACAGGTTTAAGAAGGGACACTGTGAGTTACCTTCATGTTTTACACATCTTTAGAGACTTACTATACTTACTAAATAAAAAACAAAAACAAATGTGTAATGTACTTGGTTAATTTGACCAATCACAGTTACAACCCACAGACTACTTTTCTATATTTAGAAGTATATAAAACTGATGAAAGCAGATAATTTACTAATTTGTATTCTATTTTTTTGACATTACAAACTAGGTGCATATGAACAGAATTCTTCTGAGAAATTGCTGCTCAGAAAAGGTTGCTGAAAGGCACTGACTTGAGGCTCCTTTTGGATTTGTTTATATTCCACCTCCAATAGAGCATTTTTGGTCCTTGTGGGGTTTTGGACCTCCTCATCTATGGTTGTTTTTTTCATTCTGACCTAGGCGAGCTGCAGAGTTGATAAAGACTCACAGCTCAGTCCGGTGGGACACTTGAGGGCAGGAGAGGGCAGAGGTGCTTCCCTGCTTGCCCTCTGTCTCTCATTCCTCCCACTACTTAGATCAATAACAAGCTCCTTAGCCATAGGTGTTCTCCAGGGAGCCAGACCTGGAGCCTTCCCTCTTCAGCACATTGTCTGCTGCTGACTCCAGCAGAGCCAAGCATTCGAGCCTGACCGATGCACACAGCCTCCAGCCCTCTGAGGAGATGGAACATACAGTATGCAGGTATACACAGAGCCTTTTTCTTTTTCAAAATGTGGACATGCATGCATGCACTCTTCACATCTAAATCTCCCTCTCTCATAAATACAGAGAAGCAGAAAATGGTTTCATTAAACATTGACAACATACTGCGCAACATCCCGAATACCAGAGAAGATAAAGTAAGATGCTCGGCCATAATTGCAGAGATGTTAAAGCCCTCCTCAGTGCCGTATGATGAATGGTGCACAACACTATATATCATGCAGCAAAATGAATGCTGCATATTTTGTGTGGGAGAAATTTAAATGTGCTTTGAATGGGTAAGATTTTGCCAACTTTATATGTGATTTCATGAGAAATTGTTTAGAGATAGTATTCTGCACGACACACAGATACATAAATGTCAAAAGGGACAGCACTAACTTAAAGATGTGAGCACTGTACAATTAGTCTTTTTTTTACGTACTACTAAAATTGTAAGCTTTGTCTTCTTTTATTCATGTTTCGTTGTTGTTCAGACTACATGACAATAAACTTGACCTTCATCTAACATCACGTCTGCTAATCTGACCCGACCTCTCTCCACAGGCCGCCCATCTGCAGAGTGTAGACCGGGGAACCAAATGTGTTGCCACCAGCATGGATTATTATTTATTTTTATTTTTTTTACAGTTTCAGAAGAAGAGGACACAACTGCATTTTGTAATATGTTTTCCACACAGGTTCAGAGAGGTCTAAGAAAAGATTTGCTGAATCTTATTAGCGCTGCGGAATATGAAACCATCCATCTCTGCTCACTCCATCTTGGCCTTTCTTACCCTGTGCTGTGAATAAACTACAGGTAATGAGGGAAGGAACCTATTTTTGAAACACCAAAATGTGGAATCAGTATCAGGCATGAAAAACGGTCAATTATTGGTTATAATAATAATGCTGATAATGATAATGATAATATGATTTCTTAACATGGTTACAAGTTCAAAAAATCTACATTGTTTTTTTTGTTTTTTTACTTTTTTACTTTATTTTATTGTCACATATAATTACAAGTAATTACAGTGAAATTCTTACGTACCTTTAGTCATTTGCACAACATATATAGAGATACAAGAATATAAGAGAAGAAAAAGAGAAAAATATTTAAAAACGAAAGGTGTGTATTCCTAATATGTATTTGTCCAATTGCCCAACCTTAATACATGTAACACAGGATCCCAATTGGATGACCCAACAGGTGTCTGTATGTGTATTCAGTTTTAACAGCTGAATTTAATTTGCTGACTACATGTCCACCACCCACCAGCCCAACAGACACTTCAAGGTCCAATATGTGAAATAGTTGATTGTTGGGTCTCATTCCCAACTCGGCAAACACTGACGTTTTGGGTTGGTGGATCGGCCTGGCCAGACAGAAAACAGAGTAGTATCTGTATTGGTGACTTTCACTTTCACCAAAGCAATATTATAACTTGATATCTTTGACTTTTACTCAAGTGTGACTTTTGGGGACATTATTCAACACTTAAATGCCAACTTAGGTCACTTAGGTGGCATGGATGACATACTTACATCTTACGTCACCTACGTTACAAAACCAGATGTAGTTATGTGAGTGTATGTTTATAGAAAATGTAATCTTTTCCTAAACCTATCCTTCTTTTTTGTGCCTAATCTAATCAAACCGCAGCTGTTTGACAACCTTAATAACAGCCCAAAGTCATAATATGTCATATGTTAACAGTTTTATTCAACACTACATACTACATACACACAAACAAGGATGTCTAGAATAACTGTATTAAACGCAGATAGCCAAGTAATATGTTTCCAATTTAGTGTTCTGAAATATCCATTTAATTTCTGTATTTCCACAAATTCATGCTTTCATTTGCTCAGTAATGATGAAGATGGCACTGTAGCGTTTTTTTCTGCAAGAAATTCAGCACGGGGTCAGGTAATATGGTGTGAAGCTGGCGGATTTGACAACCTTCTGGCTCTTCAATACAAGCAAGAAATTCATGAGCTACCACGGATGGGATGGAAATGACCTTTGTACACAAATTCAGGCAGGGTTACATTGCACATGAACAGCTTCAAATCACAACTCGGGCCCAGTAGAAATACCAAGAGGAAAGATGAAGAAAGAAGTAATTGACGAGGCCATGTGGGAGCAGCTGGCTTTCATCACTTCCAATAAATTGTATAACTGGCTGTGATATTTCTTTGCATGTATCATAAGCTCAGGAATTATAACATGCATAGTACATGCTCAAAATTCTTCACATAAAATAGGAACTGGTATGTATTCAAAAAAAAACAAATTGTTTATGCACAAGACAAAATACCCACTGTTGAAATAAACAGGACAAAACACTAGTCTAACATCCTGTGGACTGCCCTACTTTCTGAACCAGGATGACAATGGAAGATGTCATGCTGATTCACCACCAAGTGATAACGTTCCTTGCCATAAGTACCTTGTTATCTACATCATTTATGCTCATTTCCAAGTTGTTCTTCCTGTAGCGATATGTATTCTCTCTTATAGAAATACGCAGAACAGTGAGAGAAGAACAAAAATACAGCATGACATTGTTGTGGATGTTCAAGGTACGAGGGGGAGCTCACATAGTTCAAGGAGTGCTGACTTAAGTGCGAACCTCTTTGTTCAAGAGTCCTGGGTTTAAAGTTTGGCTTTAAAGCTTACATGCCATAAAACGCCCAGAAAAAAGGTTTTTTGATCACAGGTTGGGAACTGAAAACTTGTGCAAGGGGACAAATGGTCCCAGCGTACTTGAGAGGTACTCAAACATCCTAAGGGACAAGGGCGTAACCATGGTATAGATATTGGGGGGGTCCAAATGAGAGCCCTTCCCCCCGATTTTTTCCCCCAATTCTATGATATTTTATATATGAAAATTCGCACATTTAGAAGTTTTGAGGACAACATTGACCATTTGATTTCACATGTAAAGGAATATTCCGTGAAATTCTCTGAGATAGTGGATGACATGTAGTGTTGAAATAACTGCATCTTTTTCAGCAATGATTTCATACACAAGATGCAGTTACCTCCCTGTAGTGCCGTACTAAGCTACCTATTTAGCTAGATACTTACACTTACTGTCTATGAGCTCTACTAAATTGCATTATAGTTCTCATTCAAATTTCTCACCTGAGCATCTGTATCCCCAGAGCATGTCCCTGCCTGGCTACTGCTTTCACCGTGCCTCTCCCTCTCCCTGTGTCTCTGTGCTGCCTACATTGTGACCAGATACCATTATTTTACCAGAAGA
This sequence comes from Spondyliosoma cantharus, assembly GCA_900302685.1. NCBI lineage: Eukaryota > Metazoa > Chordata > Actinopteri > Spariformes > Sparidae > Spondyliosoma > Spondyliosoma cantharus. Next base: position 230 of record OMLP01032033.1, on the reverse strand, counting down.
ACAATGACTGACCTTGATGACCATTTTAATTTGATACATTGATTTTTCTGCTTGTGTTACTAGTTTATTTGCTTTAGCTATATAGTAAGTCTTGCTTTCTCCGCTTTGTGGGAACTTCCATATTATCCAGTGGTGTAGTGGTCCCTGGAGAAGTGGGTATACTCTCAAGTTTTGCCCTTTTTTAACGCAGCCAAGAAAAACGCCCTGTTTTAGAAACAGTGACATGTAAG
>OMLP01032032.1:2226-14842 GCA_900302685.1 Spondyliosoma cantharus | reverse complement strand
CCCATCCGTGATCCTGAATTTCAGCTGTCTAAAAGTTGCTCAAATGAGCTCTACCGAGCTCTCCTGAGAGCAGCTGTTTCTGTGCCTGCACCTTTAAATGCTAATGAGCTCTGTCTGTCAACGCCTACTTGGAGAGCCTTGCCTGCTACGCGTCCCTCTCAGGAAGACAATGCCTCTTACGCTAGCTGTAGCATGCGCTAATGTTATGGTGGATGTATATATATGTATCGCTATAGCTTGCTTTCGTTCAACCATACCAGTTTGACCCTGAATTGGACCCAGAACGAGAAGCTCCTGAAGAAATACAGACTCTGCAGCTGCAGCAGGACGTTTCAGAATGGTTAGTGCGTCTGAATAATGTTAATTTGTATGTATGTTACAGTTACTACCATGTAGCTAATGACTAACAGCTAGCGAAAGCTGTGTTCGTCTCCAAACTCTTGGACACTGTTCGCATCGTCTCTGTCTCCAGTCTGCACGTTTCCAGACTTTTTTAAACTCGCTTCAAGCGCCATTGCATAGCGGACCAAAGCGGAGCTAACTAGTTAGCCAGTTTCCAGCTGACTTCACCATGCTCGTAGGCAACTGTAAATACTATCAAACCGCAGCGACACTTACCTGTGGCTCGGGTGCAGTTGCTGGGTCCAGTATGGTTGGGACTGATCCTTTTACGAGGGTCAGTGTCAAACCTTGTTACTGAAGCAGTCCAATGTGAAGTGGTTAGCACACGCATACAAGCTAACACGAACGGTGGCCGGCACGTTGTCGTTGAAAATTAAACGCAACCACCATCTCTTCTGTTCTTCTGTAGCTGGGACAGAATATAGGCACTTATGTTGATTTTTACCAACAACAGAGCAAGTTGCGTGTCTACTAACACTACTGGACACACCGAACTTCACCTCGGGGATGAATGCCCCCCCTCTCGGATATCATCGCGCAGAGGAGGTCGGCCTATGAAAATGACTTCTTTCGTTATGTAACGAGCGCCGTTTTACCAGTGGGTGGGCTGCAGAGACCATGCAGGAATCACTTGTTTTCCTCATTCTGGGAGTTGGTAGGCTCAGGGAGCACCAGTTTATATATGTAGGGACCAGAAAAAATTTGTTTTTCATAATATGGGACCATTAAAGCATTTGTATAACACATACATATAAGAAATAACTGCCAAGATGGCTGCAGAGTTGCAAGACTTACCTAAAAGGACTTTGATAAAACTCATAATTATGGTTGAATTCACCAGCATTTTAACAAGACCTGTCCTCAGTTAGAAACTTGAAGATGTACTATGGAACCTTTTGCGGGCCTATAAACAGAGATATAAGTCTCTTGATTCAAGAAAAAGCAGTTTGCAAGAACCAACCTGAGTTTTAAATCTACTATAAAGCCACATATTTTTACATTTGAGATTGTAAACAATAGAGCAATTGTAATTTGGTTTCGGAAGTTACGAGAACTGTAACTAAAATGCTACATAGTGCACCTCTGAGGACAGATAGAGCCATGCTGAGCTTCTCTGTGGGGCTGCAAGGTGCACTCTCAGGTACACACTACTGTTGTCATGCTTATATGCTCACTATATGACAAAGTTTATCAGTTTTTACCATATTAGCATGCTAACATTTGTTAATCAGCATGACAAACAAGGTACAGATCGGGCTGATGGGATGATTCTTCATGTATTTGGTCATAGACCAAAGTATTGGACAAATTTGAATTTTGACCTGATGATCAGACCCGTCGCCAGACCTCAGTCTTAAGGGGGGCATATGAAATGCATGGGAGGGCACAATTATCATTAGCCTACAGTACGTAATAATCCTATTCTCTATTTGCGCAGCAGTAATCATCACGTTAAACATAACCGACCGGGCTGACCAGGTATAGCCTACAACATCGGTCCTCATAATTTAAAGCAATAGATTACATAGAAGCAATGTTATGACTATCCATAAAACACTTGACTAGACAACATATTAGATGTAACACCAGAAGCATCTCGCAAACATTGCATTTTAAAGCAGTCAACAAAGGGATATGCATTGCCACTAGACACGCACGCACATACACACACGCACAGAGACTTTGACTTTGTCCTCTCTCCATTACCTCCCGTCAATACAGTGGGAGGCGGCGTTTCGAGCTGAACCTCCTCATCAACGTATCCTTCCACTCAGACTTAAACTTGTGAGTGGGGTACTTTTCAAAAGCAAGCTGGGTTCAAAGCAGCCAGTGCGCCTATGAGGTCGCTACTGCGCTCTCCAAAACGAGGATCCATCTCTCAGTGCACAGCATTGATAACACTGTAAAAGAATCTCTTGAACTCAGTCTTTTCGTCTATGTCACTTAGTGGCCACGAACTGTCAAATCCGCGGATTCATGTTAATTCTCCTCTTGCTTGGTCACCGGCACAGCCTCTGTGGCCGCAGGTGGAGGAGCGCAGAGATCCACAGTGCGATACACAGAAGCGCTGTTCACAAGTGTCATCGCAGTGAACAAGTCCATATCCTCGGATTGTGGTCTGTTAGGCGGCTTGAAAAGTGACAACAGTTTCATAACAATGAAAAGAAAGAAAGAAGAAAGAAAACTGCGCTGCATAACGGCATGAAGCAGCCCCGTAGCCTAGAAATGAAATAGTAAGCCGACGAAAACTCATCCAGCTTTACTTTGAAAAATGCGTGGTAACTGTTGAGTGGCTACATTGACGTAACTTTCTTTTCAGTAAGGCCTTGATAGGCTGTTGTTGCAGTGTATAGATTCCCATCAATCAAACAAAATCACACCATTGTTTCTTTATATTTTTAATGTTTTAATGATAAAGAATGCAACATTAGTATTTCTCAACACAAAATTAGCTACTATGATAATATAGAATAAAAATGAAAGTATTTACAGAGATCTGTGCCTCAAGTGGGGGGGCCGGGCCACAAGCATTTTTGGGGGCGGGCCAGGCCCCCTATAGGTCCCCACACACCGCCCAGACGTCCAACTGCCTTATCCGACGACTTCGTTGCCTCTCGTCTGACCCGTTCGGCAGAAAAGTTGCAGTGTACACACCGCTTCGATGTGCTGCCAACTCCACAGCAGCGTGTACGTTCTGCACTTGCGCGAGATGTAATAAGCCTCCTTAACAGCGGGTGGCGCTAGTCTCGTGCCAGTACTCCACAACATGAAAACAGGAAATGACGGAACGGAGTGCAGATAAAAACAAAGCGCACACAGTATTGATTCAGTATTCGCTCGACTAGAGAAGACGTTTGTGGACTAAATACTTGGCATTTCTGGAAAGATGTCTATGGCTAGGGTGACGCGCGTTGTGTGCTCTCGGGCTCATTATTTTATGAAGACGTCGTCGCAGTAGGGAACAAGTAATAAGGAGAAACCGCACCACTTCCGCCCGCCCACACACTGCGCTGATTCGCTAGCACACTGCCAATCACAGTATCCAATGGCTCAGATGGCCGAAAGCCAACCTCCTCGGACTTCGGACGTTCAGTCGGATCAGACGCCGTCCGCGCGGCTCCGAAAGCCTCCAACGCAGCTGTACACACCGAACAGATTTGTTCCCGACCTAATCCAAACGCTTCAGATGTCCAACGGTTGGCCCGGTGTGTTCCTGCCTTATGGCCCGCCCATAGCGACGGGTGTGCTGATGATGGTGCTACATGAAAAGATGAAAAATTCCACCTGCTGGTTGCGCAAGAGAAAAAAGTCAAGGGATCACAAGTCATGGGGATTCATCCTCTTCAGAGCACGAATGTCAGTACAAAATGTCAATTCATCACTGATGAGAAATGGTGGACCGACTGACTGATCGGCATTAAATTCATGCTACTGGCATGGCTAAAAAGTTTGATGACTGAAATAGTTTGAAGGTTGAAAACTAGATCTCAGCTTTGTAGGATCAAAACCCAGTTTAATATCTGTGGCGTCAGCAAGCTACTCCCCCTGGAACCTTTACATGTGAAAGATGTTAATGTCCTGCTCAAAGACACTCCAGCACGGTGCATATTTGATGTCACACAGCTCCTCTCTCTGTGATCCTCTCTGAACCGCTTCAACTGTGACACTTTAGCTGAAAACTTTTCTCTGGAATTCAAACGAGAAAAATAAATGAAAAAAAAAACCTTTTAGTTCAAGCAGGAAGACAATTATAATTTTAATTTTCTCATCACACCCGGTCCCCACCTCTCAATTATTATCCAGTGAACTCACTAAGTTATGTGCACGTACCTTCCTGTCAACCATGATTAACCTAGCCAGAGGGTATTTAAAGTCTCTTGCAAGTTGTCTTTGCTTTATTTCTGCATCACACCTCCAACAGCAGTGTCTCCCCCCAGGCATTCACCGCTGTGATTGTCTGGTATGTTGAAGGTATAAGGACATGTCTCAAAAGAGAGGAAGAACAGGAATTTTAATGCTGCATTTAACAGAGGTCACCAGTCAGACAAATGTATAAATTCATCATGACAAAAAATATATAAGGTATAGTATATATATAATAGTAGTATAATAGTATATATTCATGTGAAAATATGAGGGATTACGTGTGACCTTAATGCAACAGTTGGGATACATCTGCAACCAGTCAGACTGCATGACTGAAACCAGCCCGTCGCGTTAAATAAAGTGAATCATGCACATTTTTGACCTCGCTGAATGCTAGAATCATCAAAACATGCTGCAGCTTGGCAAGCGAGCGAGGAGCGCCAGTCCCCGCCAGCTCTCCCAGTCTGTCTCGCTGGCTGCAGGCCCAGAGGGCAGGGCACAGGGATGGATAGGCCTGTCGCTGGTTCTCTGCTGCCCAGATGGCTCGCTCTGTCAGCGGGCTCGCCACCAGGAGGGGTGGCACTCCTGACGTCATGCCATGATTGGAAACGCCAGCTTTCATTTGCTTTCCCCCCCCAGCACCTGTGGACTGCGTGGAGAAATGAGAGGGTGGTGTTATTGGAGCCCGGCCGAGTGTGTGCGCATGTTCTTGGCCATCATTTTCGAGAGCCAATTGAAGTTGGGCACTTGCGGCGCGGATATTCATTGGCGATCATTTTTGGCTGATTTTAACCTCCTTGCGGTAATAGAGTGTGATTAATAATTTTTTTGAAATTGTAGGTTTATTTTTGACCTTGCAAACAGAAGTTGACAAAACAACCCACAGTCTTCCTCAGCAGATGTAAATTGTAGATGATTTCATTTTCATTTCTCTGATATTGTTTATCTCTAGGAATCAAATACATGTAAGGTGAAAGGGGCAGCTTATGCTGACAAACCCCCAGAGACCATTCACCTGACTCTGACGTTCACCTGATGTCTACAGAGTGTTTCAGCGTCTTTCAGCTCAATGGGGGTTATTTATTTACGTATTAATGTTTTACTTTTTGTGCCTTTTATTTGATAGGGTAGCTTAAGTGTTGTCATGCAGCAAAGGGCCATAGATTGTATTTGACCACCGGGCAGCTTCAGTGAGGACGCAGCCTCTGTACATGAAGTCCTTGCTCTAAAGGACACAGGCTCTGTACAAAGGTTGCTCGCTGTAGAGGCACATATCCTCTTTATATGGGGCGCTCGCTCTAGAGGACAAAGCCTCTGTACATGGGCCACTCCCTCTAGAGGACACAGCCTCTGTACAAAGGGTACTCGCTCTTAGAGGACACAGCCTATGCACATGAGACCCTTGCTGTAGAGGACACAGCCTATGTACAAAGGATGCTTGCCATCCTCTTTACATGGGATGCTCGCTCTAGAGGACAGAGCCTCTGAACGTGGGCAGTGGTTCTAGAGGACACAGCCTCTGTAAGTGGGTCTGTAGTTTAAGACCAAGCTGCCAAAAAACAAACAAACAAAAAACTACTTTTGTAATGAAATTAAATGCAATTAAATGTTTGTCAACTGTGACTGGACTTTCGGGGTCTGGTAAACTCATCAGGGTTGGGCACTTTGTATGCATGACACAGAACAAAAATAAGTCAATAATTAAAATTAATAGGTTTAATTGAGAATGATTGCTTACCCCCTGTTTGTGTGGAGGAGCCGCTTCAGAGGAGCAGAGCAGCCTTGACCGGAATTTCAGTTCAAGTAAACCCTTCCCCTAAACTGATAACCATATCACTAAATTATCAGCAATTAAACCATGGTATGGGGGAATATTCGATTCTGATTGGCTGCAAGGTGTCCATTAACCCCTGATATATGGACACCTACTAAGTAGCTCCAGTCAAATTGTCTGTTCGCCGCTCTAAATTAATGCGCTAGCTGGCGTATCAGACTGTCAACAGTGAGTGCAGTCCGTCAGTCCTTCAGCGCCTCTGAACACCACAGGATGGCGACTTTAACACACAAGCTGCAGAAAGTACACTTCCCCTCTAAACTTACTGATACTTTGTATCACATAAGCGAATAATCTCACATGTTCTCAAATGTTCGCTGTTCAACTCGTTACTTCAGGCTGCGGCCACAGTAACGTTACACACGGCTGATAATTTGTTCGTATCTAAGGTCCGTCCTATTTACTGGAGGAGTGAACAACGTTTCCGTTGCATAAGAACCTTACGGGAGGGTAATGATTGTTCCAGGTATTAGTCAAACCCTCAGGCGTTACCAGGGAAACTAAGTTATGGCTTGTGAAAAACTTTATATTTTGATTGTAAAACGCTTGAAAATATAAATTAATGGTCTTAATTTCTTTTCTTTGGCAAGTGACCATGGTATAAGCGGGTATTCGCGGAGGCAACCGTCCGAGGCGCAGGCCTCCGCGTCATCCATTAACTCCTGATTATGGACACCTCATCGGGTATTATCCTTTACTTTTGCCATAATTACACAAAGACGATCTTAAAGCAATTCTCAGCTCAGGTATAATTTTTGATAAAGCTCTCAGTGGAATCATTTTTTACTGCACAAATCTCATTTACTGCAAGTTCTCCTCAATGTCAGGCCTCACAGGGGAACTTTTAGGGGAATCTTTTTTAATTAATGATTCAATTATCAAGCCCAATCTTGATTTTATGTTTTTAAAGAAAAGTTGGTTAGACCACGACATCAGTACAGCAGTCCTTATTTAGTCACCCGCTACCAACTGCAGACTTTTCTAAAATTGTGGTGAGCGATGTCGCTCTGTCTGACATGCACTCACATTAATCTGTAGGAGTTCGAACACACTGAATTATTTATTTATTTTTCTCTCCTAATTGTTTTAATGCAAAATAAGCCTGCAGGTGACCTGTAACTTAAGGTGGCTCAGAGGTGTCAGGACAAATACAAAAGCCACAACACAAATACAAAAGCCACAACGGAAGTGAACGGTAGCGGATGTTGACAATGAGGCGGATTGTTGCTGGCGGACTATTTCATAGAAAAAGACAGCTCTTGCCCCTGTGATAAGTAAGTGAAACGTTGTTCTCTAGCTAACTATGATAACTATTGCTATGTGATTGTCACAAATGAGCAGTGTTGTTCAATGTCCTTATTTTTTTTATCTATATACTCTGCCATCTAACCTACGATGAGTAATGTTAAGCAGATAACTAGTATAAACTATATATTACTGGATTTGAAATCTCATTGGCTACATGATGCACCAATCATCTGAACGCTGGAGTGTAAGTGGCTCAGGAAAGAGGAAAAAGAAAAGAGAATGGGTCACTGGTCTGCACGATCCCTCGTTGGCTGTTGTAGGCTCTAGGGCGGACACAGAACCTTCAATCTAGCTGGTGTAGAGGGATAATGGTGGCGGAGCTTAGATCTAATATGTATATATATTTTGTTTTACTCTTTTAAAACCTATTTGAATGTGCCCTTTACATTACCTTGTCTTTATTTTCTAAATGCCTCAACTGTCTTAAGAAAAGCACTTTGAATCGCCACGTTACTGAAAGGTGGGTGCTATACAAATAAACTTCCCCTGACTAGACACCAGCACAAAGTAATTTGAGTTCCCCAAAAACAAAAGTGGATTTAAGTCCTCAGGCATTAGACAGTACTGCAGAAGATTTGTTTTGCGAAATGACTTTCTTCTTTCCAGCAATGGGATCGGGAGTCTTAACTCGTGGAGCATGTAATTTAACTGCCTCAGCTGTCTTTACATTGAGTTTGAAAACTTTGATGAACCTTGGACGAATTGTGGATTATGCCATAGCGGTCCTTGCTTCTCAAACTGGCTGCTCCACCTACAGTATTTCTTGTAGGTTTCCCTGCAGATACTCAGCAACGTGGAGACAAAAATAGCTGACGGCCAAAGTGATCTTGCCTCCGTGTGACGATGACTCTGTGGATCCCATTAGGAAGCAAAAACACTCAGGCAAACATGAAATAAGCTCCTTCATTTTGCCTTTGGTGGTTCACTTCTCAAATGTAACCCCCCCCATGCTATCAGCACACAGGCCACTCTGTATGTTCAAAAGCAGGTAACCTTTGACCCAAGTCCCCTACATGCATTTAGAGTGTGCACTTTTACGAGAAATGCATCAGCATCGTGGATTTCACACCCCAGCTGACGATGAAAGTGTTGCAGCGAGGGCTCATGTGTCTTTTATGTTTTTCCACTTATTTATGTGTGTATATATGTGTACATGTCAGCACTGTGACAGCGCCTTGGATCAATAAACACGAACTAGCTTTCATCTGTCACAGTAGAATAAATCTCCTGCAGGAAAGGGAGCAGAGAGCAAAGGCCACGCTGCTAACCCCCCCACCCCGAGTGTCCAGAGAGCCGCCATCTTATGTGGACATTTCCATTTTTCTGCAGTATCAACCATTTGCCTGGGATCCCTAAAATGAGCCGTCATGTTCCTTCAAAGGAATGACAGGGATGGTGATTATCTTTTTTGGACTTAAACCCCAATTTCAGAGCAGGCTAGCTCCTGCTGTGTGTGGATTTGTGAATGAATTACTGTCCTGTAAGCAGCCAGCCTCACATTCAACCTCTGCTGTTGAGTCAAATAACAGCCGCTAGCTTGACTTCGGAGTCCTCGAGCAAGCCGTCCCCCACCTGCTCACTCCCCTCGGGCTGCGCTGGAGTCAGCTAATCTCCAATTTAACACAAAGAGAGTGGAAAAATATGAACACAATGTGCAGCAGCGTGCACGGGTTGATATTTTTATATCAAAATGCCACATCTTATCAGCAGCCTTGGTGTGTTTCACGGCATCTGTTCCCGCCGTTTGTTCTTCAAAGAGGCCGATGATGGACAAAAGTCTAAACTTGAAATGATGGATGCATGTCGGAGTCCCTCGTCATCCACTTAGCGAACAAGAATCGAGGAGGCGTTTTTTTCTTTCTTTCTCGGGGCCAGACATGTCTCTGCTCTCTGGAGAAGCTATACACAAACTGTGTCACATGAATAGTAAAACAAACTGGGACAGAAAAGACTCACTCTGTCGAACACTGCGAGGCCGTTAAAATTTAATCAGCAAACATCCCAAAAACATGGACCGATTGTGATTCATCCCGAGGGGAGTTGCTCATGGAGGTGGCTCGGAAGAGCAGGGCTCACTGTGAAACGCCTGGCCTAAAGGGACTCTGTGTAGTTTCAGAGAATACGTTTAAACGTTGAATTTTAGCATTTACAATATTCATGAGCTAGTGATGCAAACTCAGAAATATTTATTCTTTCCATAACTGAATAAACAAGCTGTTCTCAGAGGAAAATAAGGTCCCCAGAACACTGTTTGAAGCTAGAAAGTCGGCAGGGTCCGCCAAATGTAAACAAAGTACAACAGGCTGAAATAGTTTATTTAGTCATGAAAACAAAGAGCGTTTAGTTTGTCTGTTTTGGCATGACAGAAATCCGTCAATAAAGATCTCTCTCTTTTGATCCAAAACAGCAAGGTATTATGGGAGCTGCAGGATTTTGTTTTACAGAAGGCCCACAGTATCAGACTTTAAAAAAACACTTAGGACTGTAAAAGAGTCAACAAGTGATAACTCTAAAGAAAACAGTCTGAAAAACCCGGATTTACTGAAGTAAGCTCGGCCTAATCTTGCTTTATGATTCACTCGTCTGTTATCGTTCCGTATGAAGCATGACGGAGCAACAGGTCAGAAGCTTTCTGGGTGCTGATTTCTGAACAGCGAAGTTCAAAAAGTCTCCGGGCAGCGTGAGTTTTGTCTCGGTGAAAAACATGCGCACGAAGAGTTGTGCAAAGCTGCTGACACACTATAATAAACACAAGGACACGCTGGGATCATTAGATAAAATCAACATTTATTAAAAAAATACAACCAATCGTGTCACAGTCGTGGTGTTTGGTCAATGTGTGTGATGTTCCCCCATTCGCAGGGCAAACCTGCTCCCAAATAGATTCTTTCACACACACACACACACACACAAAGATAAAGAACAATGTGATTGAGCTCGGCTACCATGAGGATATAAAAATAGATAAGGACATAAGGTTCCCTCTCAAACAGGAAATGAAGGAGATGGACTGAGTCGTCTTTCACACATCGCTCTCATTATCCATTCCACTCGGACGCCCCCTCCTCCCTCCGTCACATGCTGACTTTTTGGAAGAAAAAAAAAAAAAAAGACAGAATCCGTCAGTGTGAAATGAGGTCAGCGATCGCGACGCTGATGGTAAATCACCTACAGTACCCACCAGACCACGGTCACACACACACACACACACACACACACAGGCGGCCAGTGCGCACACTTTCCTCTCCGACACTCGCAGTCTCCGAGACACACACACAGATGTGTTGCTAAAGGGTTGCCATGACAACGCTCTTAAATTCCCAGTCGGTCAGGGCGAGTGTGAGAGTCCGTGTGTGTGTGTGTGTGTGTGTGTGTGTGTGTGGAAAGTGTAATCGAGTGGATTCATTTAGGGCTCACAGAGAAAGTCATTCTGTTGCAGTAATGTCCATCTTAAAGACAATTTCAGGACTGTGAGTTCCCAAATAAGCCCGCGGCCAGCAGGCTGCGACACCGTGACTAAACAGTCAGGAAACATGCCGCGCCTCCCGTTCATCACCGACACATCACTATCGCTGCGTTTCATCATCCTGACGCCGCGACTGCAGTTAGTCATTTAACAACACAATCACGCTTTATTCATTTCTATGCGCTGAGCGCTCGTGTGTGTGTGTGTGTGTGTGCGCGCGCGCGCGCAGAGTTCACGCCGAGGATCCCCGACAGATTAAACCGATTACGCGTAATTTAAATGTGAAGCGCGGCGTCATAAATTCTGATTTCAACTCCGATCCAGTGATGAAAGATTTTCATCATAAAAGCATCACAGTGAAGGGAGACGGTTTGATCTACGCTTTCATAAACAAGTAACTAAAAGACACAGAGTGGATATTGCAACATGTGCGCCTTAGTTATGTATCTGTACTGAACGCAGGAGTAATGGGTTAGGTCACAAATAAGATCTGCAATACTGCCAAAGAGAGAAAAGGTTCAAGTTATAACCATTGAGACTTTCAAACCCCATTGCTGAAGTCATTTAAAGGTGCAATATGTAATAATTTGAGTTTAGCCTGCTAACCAGCTAGCCCTGGTTTGACCTGCTTGTAACACCACTCTGAGCTCCCAGTCAGAACCGCTCACTGCTGCCAACTGTAAGCTGCCGGTAGCTAATTTAGCTCAATTAGCAATGCAGCTAGTGGTCACTACGGTGATATGCTGCTCAGCATTTGTTTGAATTTGAAAAGTTCCCAATTCTGACATATTGCACCTTTAAAGTAACTTCTGCAATAACCATTAAGTGTGTTTCCATTTGCAATTACCTCTCTGCCAACACTGCGCTGGCTTCACATGAGATTCACATGATTTCCTGTTTGTCAGTTAGTAATTTTATTTGATTAATATCAGCTGCACTGTTTACCTTCTTAAATCAGGGTGGGAGCTGTATTAAAGGATAAGTTCAACCAAAAATGAAAATTCAGTCATTATATACGTTGATGAAAAGTCAAGCAAACATTGCTGGAGCTTCACAGAAAACAGCATTGCGGCTTCTCCTGAACAACTGAAGTTCATGTGGACTTGTTTTAAAATGTAAACAAAAAAAACCCAAAAATAAATCCACATAGCTCATCTGGAGTAATCCAAGCCTTTGGAAGTCCAGAGCTCCCACATTGATTTGAAAAGATGTTATTTAAACCCTTATTTAAAATCTCCGCTGTAGCTGCAAGGCTAAAAGCATTACAACTCACAACTACAAGAGCTCAACCACGCGTGGAGGGTGTAAATACTGTCTTTTCAGATGAATTTCGGATTTGCAATTTTGTCTTCCAAAGACTCATGGAAGTAATAAGGACGTATTATTCCATATGAGCTGTATGGAGCCATTTCAGGGGTTTCTTCTGTTGTTTTTTTACATTTCAAAATAAGTCCCATCTAATTGTTTAGGGCAATGCTGCAACGCTGTTTGGCTGCGAAGCTCCAGAAATGTTTTGCGGACTAAGAAGCTTCACCTGACTTTTCATCAGCATGAAGGTGAGTAAATATTTCCTGAATTTAAATTTTTGGCTGAACTTACCCTTTAATACAGCTCTGATCTGGAGCTGGGAGTATAAACAGTGCAGCTGATATTAATCAGTTAACCTACAAACAGACAAAGATGGAATTATTTGAATCCCTGGTGTTTATGCAGGAGAAGCCAGGGAAGTAACGGCGGGC
>OMLP01032017.1:40286-51696 GCA_900302685.1 Spondyliosoma cantharus | reverse complement strand
AAATACACACACACACACACACACACACACACACACACACACACACACACACACACACACACACACACAGGGTCATATAGTTGTGAGATGGGTGCTGTAATTACACTTTACAGGTAAATAAGTTGCTGTTTTCTAAATAGAGAGGTTTTTATTGAGATTATTTATTGCCTGGTTGGAAGATTGAAAAGGCAATAAAGTAGCATACACAAATAGAAGATGCATCCAGTAATAATGTGCGTGTGTGTCTGTGTGTGTGAGACAATGTGATCACATCATGCCGCCAATGCGAGCTCTCTCCATATTTTACTTTTGTTTTCTCTAGTGATTAAAGAAGAAGGGACGTAATGAAGGAATTAGATAAGTAAGGAGGCAAGTTTCTTACTTACCCCCCTTATCTCCTTAATTATCTAATTACTTCATTACGTCCCTTCTTCTTTAATCACTAGAGAGAACAAAAGTAAAATATGGAGAGAGCTCGCATTGTAAGGATGGAAGTGAAAAGTTTCTTCTGACATCGCACACCCACTGTCATGCTGTCAATCAAGCAGCTTTACTCCTTCCTCTTCCTCACACCTCACAACCAAGATTACATATAATATAGTTGGTCACCATATTCACTCAGTGTCATGTACCATGAATAGTCATATATTGCAGCATGTAAATCTGAAGTCCTTTTAGTCTGAGGAAACCCACTCAGAAAGCCTGGCTGTCAATCAGACAAATTGATGTTTTCCTGGAAACGTCTCAGAAAAGTTTTATTTTCTGTTTACTTAGATTTTTTAGGGCTTTAATCTGACAGCAGCTATTGAAGTAAAAGCTTCCACAGCAGAGATTCAATTCACAGTTGGAGGTGTGAGTATAGGTGGGGTTGAAGTAAAAAGTTTTGTCTCGGGCCTCTCGGTCCGTCATAAATGTCAGTTGTCTCTGTGTTAGTTGAGCTGTAGTATGATGTGTTTGTGCTCTGCTGTCAGTCTGTTCACAGGTCGTGTGGAGTGGCAAAAAGAGTTGTAAGTCATTTGTGGCTCCAGACAGTCTGTGTGTGGTCTGATAAATGCCTCGAGTGATGTCACCTGAGTCAGCATAGTTGGTGCCCAAGACTACAGGTCTGAAAATGAATGCAAAAGATTTTTTTTGGTGAGCTTAATGGACCTCTGTAGCTCACTCCTCATTGCTGGTTGACGCTACGTTAGCCCACTAGTAGAATAGGTCAGTCAGATTTTAAGAATTTTAAGAATGCTGTCTGCTGGACTACATGGCAAACAATTTCAAACTGTTTGTTGCTCCCTCCACCTACCTTTTGAATTGTGCAAACAACATAGAAATAAAGTCAACTCGAACATATCTTGATACTACCAAAGCAAACATATTTCTAAACACCGCTCTTTCCACCTCATCACATTTCATTTGGGTCAGTAATCTTTCAGCACGTCAATTTGCTTGTAATCATTTTATTGCTTTATGCTTTTGAATGTTCATTTAACAAGATGCAAACCTGAAGTAATATAACCAAAGCCAGGAGACCACACATACATCACCAGTTGGCTCTAAATGCAAAGAAACACAAACACACAGAACAAAGTGATCTGTGTAAATATTTGTTTTACCTTTTGTACTCATTATCCCCATTTACGCTAAGGTTTCTTTACACAAGGCTGCTATATTCCCAATAGAAGGATGTTTGACCAGCCGCACACAAACACACACCCATGGTTTATTGTTCTCTTTTCTGTGCAGGGCTTTGTCAGATATGTCTGTTTAATACTAGTTTCCCCTCAACAGTAGACACCTGCCTGCAGGCCCTTGGCCAGGTCTGTTTGATAATAACAGGTGACAGCTGCTCAGCAGCTCTACAGCAGTTTGTAGTATCCCAATAAATTTATTTCAATGGAATTGAGTGTGCAGCTTCATCACTTGGCTGAAGTGTACAGACCTGCTGACTGGCACACCACCAAAATACTCAGTGCGTTTGTGTGTCAAAACAGCTTTTCAAAATAAAAGTCTTCTTAATAATGGTATTCCAGACCTGCTGATACACTTTAGTGCAGTGTTGTGAGGGCGATGCAGGTGAAGGCTTTACAGTCCACTCCAACCACTTGATCACCAGTGAGATATAGTTACAATTGTGTTGGAGTGCCAGCACTTTAAAAGGTTAAATGTTCATTTATTAGTCATTTTACAACACCAGGGTTGTAGAATACATTTTGAATTTAAAATATTTTTTTTTATATAGTGGGAGGATTAATTGAGGAGTCTCACAGCCGGTGGAAAGATGCTGCTCTTCAGTCTGGTGGTGTGGCAGTGGATGCTTCTGCATCACTTGCCAGGTGGCTGGGGTGGGTGTCGTCTTTTAGTTTCCTTTATTATCCAATGATTCTGAACTCGAACTGGGATAATTTAAGAAAAATAATAGTAACATCTCATAATATGCATGCCTTTTAGATTGATTAAACCAGTAAGCCAAAAAATAAATATATCATTGTGTCTCATACTTGCAGGTAGACTGTGCAGATATGTGTCCCTTTGCCCTCGTACATGACCAAACATATACATTTTTAATCATTGTGACAGATTCCACAGCTGAGCAAATATTCTGAATGAATGATTAAATAAACAATAATTATGTCATCACTGGAAAGCAGACATGCTGTGCTTTACTTTATAAGTAGAACAATCCTTTCAAACCTGTCTGGCTTTAGAAAACACACTCCTCCGAGGAAAGTGTGATAACCGCACACGCAGCTCATTGCTAACACAAAGCGTTGTAAGCCTGCTGTGTCAACTCAGTTCCTGTGTGTTAAGAAACTGGACCTGTTCCACAAGCTCCAAAACAAATATCCAACATCATTACAATTTTTGGCAGGGCAATCCATGCAAATGTTAAATTGAGTCATTATGTGTCCTTGTGGAGGAGATTTGTCTCATACAAACTATCACTGCTCAGCTGTCTGACCTGATCTCTGTCAGCTGTCGCTCTTCACTCAGCTTTACTCTTTGCATGAAATTTCTGCTGTACTGTCACTTCATGTCTTACCAAAAAGGACTGGTAGCCTCAACACACAGTGGAGGTCATTGTCTGTTCGCTCAGGGAATAACTAAGAGATCTGTGTGTGTCTGTCTGTGTGTCTGTGTGTGTCTGTCTGTGTCTGTGTGTGACATTGTGTGTTTTATCGACCCTCAGAGCTGGTCATTGTAAGGGTTGAAGGATGTCTCTCTGGAGCAGCCGCTCATCAGTGATAAGTTATCACCAAGCCAGGATCAAGGCTGCACTCTGACACATCAAGGCTGGGAACCCGGGCAGTGTTATTTATGTGTTGGAATAAAGGTGCCAGAATTTGCCTCCAGATCTATTCTTAGTACTAATTTGGTTGTCATCATTACGTATGGTTTAAACAGTTCTCCAGCCAAAAACTTATCTCAACAGCAAAATTAACAGGCAGTGTTGGAGACAAAAAGCAACTCAGAAACCACACTGTTCAACTGGGAATACTGATTAATGTAGCCTTGAGCCACCGGCCTCAAGCAGAGATGAGGAGCAGGCAAAGATCATCTGTTTTTGGTCTATATTGACAAGTTAGCATAATGTAAATTGTCTAAAAATAGTATGTATAATAGTAAGTATTGTTCAAATACATTGTAGCAGCTGTTCTTTAAAGATAAAAGACTCCATGCAAGTAGCTAAATGGCTTCTTGATTTAGAAAACAAAAAGTATGAACTCACATTCTCTTAACCTACTGAACTCTGTGAAGTTGTTGATGTAAATTAGCAGCAGGGCCACGCTCACAGCTCACACAGCTCTAATACACAAGCGTACTTAATGACATGTGGCATGGTGAGCTGGCAGAGAACGTGCGATAAGTCTGATTTACCTTTTAATCTCATTGTGTATTTGCTTAGCCACAGCACAGGGTAGTTGAGATAATAGGAGGAAAAAATGGACTTTGTGGCAGTGTCAGAAAACCACAGGTGGCAGCTGTTTATATATAAATGTGTTATTCAGGTGGGTATGCTGTGATGTCATAGTTTTCACCTCCACTCATGAACTTTTAGAAGCTGGACCGCTTGCTGCTCGGATCCATTATTTTAAAAGAACAGTAAAACTAAGAACATTAGTTTGGGGTCACTGGATAAAAATGATGAGATGATGATGCAGCTATAAAGCTCAGGATTTTCTCAGTTGAGATTTAATGAAAGATGAAGGTTAAAAAGGGATTCTGAACAATACCAGAATGCCTTCACCTATAATATCCCTCCCCTTTCTGATGTTTGGTTGGAGTGTGTTGGTTCATGTTACTTTTCACTGTTTGTGTGTGATTAGAAACAGGGTAGGGGTGATGTTTTATGACTGATGGATGTCACAGTCAAGACAAAAGTGTAGTGTCGAGACACAGAAAGAGACGGATGAGTGAAACAATCCTGCTAATACAAGCCACAGAGAGTCATAGACTTGCTAGAGATACACAGAGGCAGCAAGGGTGTAAGGAGGACACTGTAGAGAGGAGTTGCTATGGCCTCACTTTTGTCTTAACTACCAGTGCTGATGTTAACAACTGTGGGACTTTGTGTGCCCAACAAGAGGAGCATGTACCCA
This sequence comes from Spondyliosoma cantharus, assembly GCA_900302685.1. Taxonomy (NCBI): domain Eukaryota; kingdom Metazoa; phylum Chordata; class Actinopteri; order Spariformes; family Sparidae; genus Spondyliosoma; species Spondyliosoma cantharus. The sequence continues at coordinate 47,107 of OMLP01032017.1, read as the reverse complement.
GTTTGAGTTTATGTCATGTTTAAAAGCGGATACCCCAAACACGCAATTTACACATTTATAAGTTATGTTGGAAACTTGATTCACTTTTGAAGCAACCTGATACAGCCCTGTCTTGATTATCCCATAACAACATTGCCATGTAGGCTGGTGTATAAACTCACATTGTATACGTGCTGCTGTTGGCAGGGGTGTCATTCACTGCACTGGTGAAATCTGTTACCTGTAAACACAGTCAACCTTTCAGAGAAGGAGAGAAAGAAAGACACTTCAGACAAGACACGAAAAACATGTGAATACATCCATTGCTCATCACAGCTTGGATCTACGCAATTGTTTTAAGGCTCTAACAGACTGTATAGCTTACAAGAATGTTACATGTTATATCTTTAAATAACAGATCTCACATTAGAAATTTAACATCAAAAATGTTCAGGTTTTAAATGTTCGTGTGACTATGCCATTAATCATTTGTCACCCTGCTTTGTCCTTTGCCTGAGCCATTTCATTATGATGAAAAAAATTGTTGGCATAATTAAGGAAACATGACTAATCAGTAGTGTTGGACCAGCCAATTAAAAGACAAAGAAGGCTGGATGAAGGGAAGTGATTACAAAGGGATAATGGGTGGAGGAGTCCAGGCAGTTAGGACGGTGTTACCAGGACAGAAGAGGTAGGGTGTCGTAACAGAAGAGAGTGAAAGTGACAGGAGGACAAAATGATGTCACTAAATGCTAGACTAGTCAAGTAATTTGGTATTTAAATGTTGGTGAATGTCCTTCATGGATGTTGTGTAATAGAGCCATGAGCAGCCTTTCAGGCAAAGGTCGGGACCACAAATATATCCTTGTTCCACCTCGATAACTTCATCCGACTGGAGAGTCTCGCTGTTACTGCTGCCTTATTCCTGTGATGTTAAACTCCTCTAACTTTTGGCATCATAAAGAAGAGTCCACACCCCCTTCTGCTGTTTCCCCACAGGAGGAAGTTTAAAAGAGGTGAAGCTGCAGCCATGTTTGTTCTCCTGTTGGTCAGAGTGAACTTTTCTAGCTAAACGCTGTAAGGGGTCCTAGCAGGGACACACTTACTCTTTTCACAATGCTGTGCAGCAACCTGATGTTAATAGTCTCTCCCTGCAGGTCAGCTTAGGTTTGTTTAAGCTTCATTTACTGGCCCAACATAACACACACAGTGAGCTGCCCACACTGACCGAAGATGGTTTGTGTTAGCGTGCAGAACGCAATGCAGAACAGAGAACATAATAGTGAAAAACAACATGGAAGAGAAGAATGAGGATACACAGCGTGTCACTACATCTTTTGGCTGAGCTACTCTGACATCTCTCAGACCCCAACGCACACAAAGACACACGCACGGACTGCTGCTCTGTTGTGTTTCATCCTAAATTTGAGGGCAGAAAAGCATGTCCTCTTCTCATAACTTTAACTTGCGCTGCTGCTTATTTCAAAATGTAAACGCCCGACTTGTGTTCAGAGCAAAATCCGAAGCGACCGGGAGCAGCCGGGGGGTCACAACAATTTAAACTTGAATGACAATGTTTTTTAGATGAGGCATGTGTGAGAGGCTTAGCAGTGTGCAGAACTGTATCCTGTTTATGAATTCAAAGCAGAGGTCAGGAAAGCCTCATTAAAAGTAAATAAAGCATTTTGATTTGTACATTTCCGTGTGCCTTTAACTGAATTCATCAGGGAATAAGGGAGGCTGGGGAGGGGAAACACATATAGTGGGAAAATGCTGCATTTCTAACTGGTGTCATGCTATAGCGCTGACAAAGACACAGCAGGAAACTGGGGGCAATTTTACCTCTTATTTACCTCAGTGCTGAATATTTGACTGTTTCGTGAGGTAAATGTCCTGTAAAATGTGGCTTTTGCAAAAAAATGTCAATCAAGAAACACTGAAAAGCAATATTGTGTCCGCTTGTTTGAAAGTGCTTCCTGGGCGTCAACGTAAATACCGAGACACAGTAGTACTTGGTGTCCTCCCACCAATGTATTTGTGCATAGGACTGATCACAGCTAGTAGGCAGTCAGTTTTATACATAACAAACTTATGACATTCCCATCAATCTCAGCATCTCTTTGTTGTTCATTTGCTAATTATCTAGCAATCAAATGCATTAGACTGAAATGGTGAACATTACAAACATCAAACGTGTTGCGCTTAAGCATGTCATTTTGAGCATATTGGCATGCTGACACTAGCTGTTAGTTTGGCTCTAGACTCTTCTTGTGTTGTGGTGTTTTCTTCCTGTTGGCTGAGATGCGGTAGTGCTCAACTAGCCCCTTTTTAGATAGAAAAGGTGGCACCTTTGCAGCAAGGTAAAGGCTGCAATGTGCCGCCTTGTCTTTCTAAAAGGGAGGTGTAATATTCCTTCTTTTCCAAAAAGCCGCCACTTGGCTAGGCGTAAACATGTGACGTGCGTGAAGAGAAGCAGGTCAAATTTGTCTTCAAAATAAGAGCTTTACATTGCACCCCATTGGGGTTTAGAACTGGGTTCTTAGCGGGGGCTTTTAATTTTAAAGTAGCGACCGTTGCCGCTACAACAACAAGTGGATAACGAAGACACAGCTACAGAGACCAAGGAGACGCTAGCATCTCCCGGATCTCAGCGGCTTTCCAGTTGCTCATCTTGATGTCCGTGGATGAAGTGATATACTGACTGCTGTGATCAGCTGTTTCCTGGTTTTAAAACTCCCCGGCTGTGGGTTGCACAACAGTGCACGTAAACGACACCAATCGACATCGGCTACTGTCTCTGGGGTCCAGCAGAGCAGAACTGGTGTCTGTCTCTGTCTTATTAGCATACTGCAGAGGACAGTTGGACAGCGTTCGCCTGTTGTTTCATCGTATCGTTATCATCAGAAATGTGGCATTAATAACGCCATCTTTATCCTTACTTTTATCATCTTCTCCATCACTGCCCTCCTCATTGTGTTTACATCATCACACTGCTGACTTCGAGTCGGCTTCATGAGCATCAGTGTTGGCCCACTGACACTAGACTGACCTTTCACAGCAATGAGACGTCTGACTGGACTCACTTGTTGATGAAGGAAGCTGTGACAAGAAGGGAAAGAATCAGTGTCAGAAACTCTCATCCGCCTTTCTAGTTTTTCTCTGTACCCCTCCATCTGTCAGTCTTTCTCTGTGTCTGCTTCTCTGTCTCTCACTTTCTGTCTCATTGTGTCTCCATCTCTCTGCTGGGTGATGCAGGGCGGGCCAGGTCAGTGTGATTCAGGGCTGTAAGCTGGAGGAGGATTGGATCTATTTATAGTCTTGTCTGCTCTGGGCCACACTGACCCTAGTCTCTGTCTGTTTTTCTGTTTCTGTCACTCTGTCATTCATTTATCTCATATCAGTTGGTCGTCATTTTATCCTGACTTACTCTCAGATAAGAAGACATTACCCTCCAGCGTGAAACAAGCTTTACCTCACCGTAATTCTGTTGAACAGTAATGTCTCTAAGATGCTCACACTCATGCCAAGCCAGTTAGCCAGTTAGCCAGTTCAATAAATTCAATTCAATAAAGTCTTGCCAGAAATCTATGACCGTAACATAAAAAGTTGCCAGTTAGCGTTTCTACAAACCGCTCATTATATTCACATTTGTTTGTGTGTTGGGCAACATACCATTTTGACATTTCTACAGTGTGGGGATTTTCTGTTTTCCTTTGTCGTGCACTATAGCTGAATCTGTTTGAGTTTAGTAAGTGATGAGAGGACCTCACCTTTGTCTCTGGTAAGCTGTAATGTGCATTTCACTGCTAACATTTCTTTATGTGGTAGCTGCTCCATATCACATCAGTGTCAACGTTATGTTTTGGCTTAGTCAGGGACACACCCAGTTTCAATTAGCGTGTTTGTTTCTGAGAAAGATGGGAATCGGAGCATCCAAAAGTGGTCTGTGCTACTTTAGGTTGTTTCCCCTGTGTGCGTGTGTTTGTGTGTGCATCAAGGGAACAAGGCTGCGAGCCAGGCTTTTAGTAGTGCTCACAGCTCTGTTTTCATTGACTTTACTAGAACGTCGCTTAAGGCTTCAGATGGAATCTGTTGGTTTGTTTAATGGCTTTGCCCAAATGAAAAAGATGTGTGGAACAACAACACACAGACAGACACACTTCCCACTGTGTGTGTGACTCCTTTAGAACAATAGCAGCTGTGCATGAGTGGCTTCATGATGAAGTTTTTCAAAGCTGCTTTGTGTGTGCTGGTTGTGTCCAATCAGCAACTCATCACGCTAATATCCTTCTATGCTTAGGGTGCAGGTTGCCAGGTTTGCAGCAATCAGCAAATGAAGAATGGTACATGGCAACCGTGATCTTTTGTTGACTCTGCTCGGTCTCTGACAGTCCCTGAGGAGAGGGGACTTTGACAGAGCTGTAGACTGACACATGGACTATTTAAAGACAAGCTATGACAGTTATCATCTTGACAAAATCTGTCAAACCTTTGACATGCACACTGTAAACAAATATTTTACTTATACTGATACATCCCAGTAGTGTATCGTCTCCATGTTTTGAAATCTTCTACTTAATACTTTGTGTATGGTCGGTCTTGAGGAATAATGTGTCTGGTGGACAGGAGGTATAGTGCTGCAAGAAGCCCCGTGTCACCAGCTACATAAATGCCAAATTCAGCAACAAAATCTGCAGACCGTGCACAGCAAAACTGCCACAACAGTGACCTCTTGTCACCAAAATAGAAAAAAACGTCAAAGTTTACCAGTCAAAGTGCTTTTGGCTTGTTTTTGATGTCTGTGTGCTCAGACGTTTACTTTCATTGTGAAGTATTGCGTGTCTGTTTCCCTGCAGGCAGAAGTTAATTGATGTACATGGGGGGAGGGACGTATAGATCGTTTTTCAAACAGTGGTTGTGGCTTGAAAGAAGCCATCCATCCACCCATCCATCATTCATCCACGACTCCAGCCTGTTTAGGGCTTCTAGATGAGATAGTAATAAGGGGGAGGGCTGGACGGATAGATGAATATGATGATGTGCCACGCCGTCGGTCATCACTCAATCCAATTGGGATAAGTGCTGCGTGTTGTTCTTCTCGGAGCAGATGCTATGATATCACAGCATCTCTTTGGAAAGCTATAAAGGGGGTGTGTATGTGGGTGGGGAGGGTGAAGGCACGAAAGGGTTTGACTCTTCATCCATTTCAAATTCTGCAAAGGGACTGAAGGAAAAGTACCAACGAAATTGCAAACCACTTCCTCTACCATGGCAAAATATAAGGCTGTCAAAATGTTTTTACCAAAACATTTCTTGTTGGTTGTCTGAATTAAAGCACGGATACCTGACCCAAACCTGTCTGGTCTCTCTGGCCTGGGTTCGGACAAAAGTTAAAAAATTATGTCTGGGTTCTGGGCAGTTCTACTCTCACAACTTAACGGGTTTGGACAGAACTTTTTTGCCAATTCAGACTCTACTCTGATTGGGGCACTTGGTATTTAGAGAGCAATCTTACACACCCTGAAATGCTCAACTTGGGGTGAGCCATCTGAACAAAAAAGAATGAAGACTACAGTTACTGTAGCCACACTTGAAATACAATGAATACGGTTATATTAGTCTTTCAACAAAAGTCAAAAAGTTAAAGAAGTAAGAGGATATTAAATACACTGTCCCTTATGATAGATTATGGACGCCTTGAAGATCAATTATGATCAGCTGCCTACACCACAGTGTCAAAGCTGCACCCAGTTGCATGATAGGTGTTAAAGTCAGTCTACACTTGGTGTATACACACAGTCGGCAGTTTGTTAGAAAGGTAGCTAAAACCAGTGCAGTCTAACGCAACAATCCTGCAGTAATCCTACTGTCATAAAGGTTCAAATGTTATATGTGTTAGTGAGAAATGTATTCAACTGTATGGTCATTTTGGAGGCTGTGACTCAAGGTGTTTTTGGATTGTATTGCAAAATACAGGGAGGTTTTCTTGTTATTTAGCCTCATCCTCAACAAGGTGGCCTTACAGATGTATAAGCTAGTCCAAAACTATCAACTAAGTAGTAGCTGTCTTTAATTTCTATGCATTTTGTATCGTTTCAGGCAGTGAACCACAACCGTAGTTCGTTTTCCGGTGGTTTTGTCGAGTTTTGTTTGAACTCAGCCTTTAACCCAATGCATTTCCTGTGGTTGAGCAAAACGTGTTGAGGGCCTTGTAGCCTATAGATTCATGTACTGTGAAGTTTTTGTTCAGGTATAATATCTATTTTTATATTAAATATGTGAATGGCCTATCCTGATTGTGCTTACTTTGCCTTTTTGTTTGGAACCTGCTTCCTGTGGCTCCCAGGCTGCAGGACTTCGATCATCAAAGACTGAATGCCTAATGATTGTTGTTCATCACATCAGTTAGACACCGAACTTTCTTTAAGTTTTATGTTTTTTGTTGCCTCTAATCAGACTCCACCGGTTCTGTTGGTTCTATAAGGATCCTGCAGTTTCCATCTATATTTGATACTGGTCGGCTTTTATTAAGCTGAGGTCATTTCTGTTGTTTCTCTTCTCTTCTATACAATTTGCTCTTTTGAAGCCCATTCTTATTCTCTGGTCTTTCTATTGAAACTCCTCAGTCATGTTTCTGGTGTTTCTAAGCAGCCAGCTGCCAAGACTGTCTGCCATCACAAGCATTATAAAGCCGTCATCTCAGGCCAGCATTGAAAAATAGTCCTATTTTTGCAGGCTGATCTCACTTCTAAGAATACAAGCAGCCAAAATAGGCCATGATGGCTGTGAGAAGAAGGTTGTGGTATGTCTGCAGAATGCTTTGATTTCTCATCCTCTATACA
>OMLP01032017.1:10520-40266 GCA_900302685.1 Spondyliosoma cantharus | reverse complement strand
AGTGTGTGTGTGTGTGTGTGTGTGTGTGTGTGTGTGTGTGTGTGTGTGTGTGTGTGTGTGTGTGTGTGTGTGTGTGTGTGTGTGTGTGTGTGTGTGTGTGTGTGTGTGTGTGTGTGGTCTAAATCAAACCAGGGATATTGAACAGGATGGATACATGTGCTCATGTCTGTATACAGAGACATGCAGGCTCAAAGCTGCAGCTGATTGGTTTAACCCTTTGGGTCGGAGGTTTAGGTTCAGACTTGGGTTAGTGTTTTAATCCCTCACTGTGTTTTGTTTCCTGCAGGATCTTGTTGGTGGTAAGGACACTGGATTTGATAGTAGATCAGTGCCCAAAATCTCTGCGCTACTCCTCGATTAGTGACTTTACGTCCTCTTATCCAATCAGATGTTACTGGGATGCATGCACAGTATTTTTTTTAGCAGTGTAACCTTTTATGTTGGGACCTCTTCAATATGTATTGCGATTCAGTATTATGCTTATTACGCTGCTTTTTTAACATGGATCATAAGAAAAAGTTAAATCAAAAAAAAAAAGCACATCACATATCAGTCAGTTAGTCTTATTTCAGCAGCATCATTGCTCTACTTGATAAAAGTACTAAATAAAGTTCTTTTTAAAGTAAACTGCTACATTTCGCTGCTCCTGCCATCTCTGTTAACAGTCAAAGAACTATTAACTAAAGGTTAATTAATATAAATGAACAGTTTATTAAGTGTTACCTAAGCAGATTGAGATTTCTGACAAATATTAAGGTTTGTTGAACTCAGATACACATAATATGAGCTGTTAGGGTTGGCTTTCCACAATGATTATACCGTCAGTAGATATTAGTAAATTATTCCTAAAGAGAGATTACTGGTCATCATTTAAAATACAGAAGTGTAATTTAATTGTTATATTTGAAATGCTTTGTATGCACACAAGACCACAAACTGTATATTTACATGCTCATTGTGGAATTTTAATTTCCACTGCCTCTAACAGTGTGTCTCTATCAGTGTGTTTGCTGTGAAGGAAGGAAGTGTTTCCTATTCCCTTTTCCTGACAGTGTTTTTCCCATCCAGCAGGAGAATCGTAGAAACCGACAGCTTTTCTAACCTCTGGGTTACCTCCACCCTGTTAGCTGGCATCTATGATTCTTATAAGAGTTTACTTACTGACCATTTTGCAAAGTTTAGTTTTCTAACACAAGACAGGGAAACGCACACAGTACATTCAATAAATTAGACATGCAGGACATTAAATAAGCCTTAAAGTCTTATTCAGACTTCAACAACAGTTACTTTAATCTGTTTAGTCATGTCTGAAGAAGTGCTTACGCTTGAAACGTCACGCATGGAGGTAACAAATGTTCATGGGAGCATTATCCAGTGAGCTGACTCTATTTTTACTTTTCCCTTTAGTCTGATGACTCATCAGAGTTGAACTTGGTCACGATACATATTTAAGATGTAAGACTCTTCTGTTTCCTTCTCTTATTTTAGCAACTGTTCTCATTCCAAATAGTCACTGAAATAAAATGCAAATCAGTGGCATGTTTCCATCAGCTCGTGTTTTGAGAATATATTTAAGGGCATGATAAGATTAGAAAATTATCAAGCTCTAGGAACTCTGACACATCTTGGCATTTCATCGCTGCTTTCATTCCTCAGATGGCATTTGTGCTACACGACAGCAATAGGGCTCACTGTCAACTTTGCAGTCATGTTATAGGATACTAATCCGAGATGGACTCTTTTTCTTTTTGGGCTCTGTTGTAAGGTTTGCGTCCGCTGTCTTTTGCCACATGATGTAGTTCTTCTTTTTGTCTTTTATCTTTTTTGGGCTTTCTGTTGCAGTGGTTCATAAAATCAAAAATCCAAAAAATAAAATGGAACCAGGCACAAAGCAAACGTTTGGCATTTGCCTGTGAAAGTTCTGTATCGATGAATCCATCACATTTTAAAATAGTTGCCTATTAATATTTGCAATTGGTCTTTGCAGCTTGAACAGTGTCATTAATGATGAAACTGTATTTAATGTAGGTCAGTCAAAGCCTACAACATGTGAAGGTAAACTGTTGTTGTCCATTAGATAATAGATGTGATCAGTATACTGTAGAATCAGAATGTAAAACACTAGCGACCTAGCTAGAATAGCACATTGAGTTCATTGTGTCTTATTGGCTGGATCTTACGGTCGATCTACATGAAAAGATAGTGACTCACTTCACAGTGCTGCGGTGCTAAAGTACTTTTTTATCTATACGTTGTTAAAGCAATGCGGCTCCTTTAAGAAACAGGGCAATGTGTAACATGACTGCTCAGAGCAGGCTGGTGTTAGCGACTGGAGGGAAAGTTAAGACCATGAAGTTTGACCATGAATAAACCATAAATAAATACAAATAAAAATAAAAAATATTTGTGCAACTGCTAATATCGATGCTATCGCTAATGCATGCTAAAGTTGTTGATCTCGCTAGAATGGCAGTCAGGTTGCAATGGTAATAACTACGTATGACTATTAACCACGCCCCCCGTTCTCTGTTTAAGAAAGACATTATCAAAAAATCAGTCAGTGAAGTTTTTTCTCTTCTGATTAAGATTTCTTCCCTTAAACTCCACAGTGCACTTTTAGCCATTGGTCCAGTAATTTTTCAGGCAAATACGCCAAAAATGTATCTGGTGTTAACATTTGCTGGTTGTCTCAGTCTCCATCTGATACTTAATTGAATAGTGTAGGATTTTGGATATGATAATCCTTGTGACAATTACTTAAAAAAATAACGATCACTAGTCTAATGATTATCTCGACACTGTGACACTGCCCAAACCCCTTGGATGGGACAGGGGATTAGGGATGTCCAGCGTTTTTTCTCTCTTTGTCACGCACACACACCAAAAAAACCAACACACACGCAGCATGCGTAAGTCATTCACATGAGCATCCCATCTGTCCCCTGAGACCAGCAGCTGGTGGGTGGCACCATGTCCAGTATGATCTTGACCTCTGACACCCAGCAGCACCCACTATATCTATCTACTGTATCTGTCCTACAGCCAGTCTGCCTGTCCTAAACATGCATGCACGCACGCACACATACAGACATCCTCTCTTCGCCATTAGAATCATTAACTGGACACTGATTATATCAAGGACGGACCCACAAGACTAATTTCACTAAGTGCAAAAAGCTTGTGCGTGTCTGTCTGTCTGTCTGTCTGTCTGTCTAGCTGTCTAGCTGTCCACTTGTGTATTCTCATATTAGTTGACAGTTTTGGCCTCTTAGCTTGTCTGGCTCGCTGTGTGTTTTACCTTTTTGACATCCTGTCTCCACTGAAACTATTCCGCTGTCCCCTCCAGTTCAAATCGGTTTGATGTTAGTCGAAAAGTGTCCGGTTTACAAAAAAAAAAGGCAAACTATTGTTGTGAGTGGAGTGGGAGGAGCAGAAGAGATGGGTGATGAAGCGTGTTTGTGTGTTTATGCTTTGGTTACAGCTGCACAGTTAAAAGAAAATGTTTAATCAGCTCACATCGTTGCTGGTGCAGGCGTTTCTGAAATCCTTCCAAACAAGATATCAAGTTTTAATGGCTGCAAAAATCTTTGCTTTAGAAAAACTAAACAAATTATTCATTATTTATTAGCACTACATCTGTTGAAAAGTTATGTAGAGGAAGCCGTTTTCCAAAAGGCTTTTGGAAAAACATGAACTGTAATCAGATGTAGTGAATCTTACGCAGCCCATGCTGTTCTACACTTGTACTCAGCGGGTGTACAAACTTTCTCCTGGTGTTTGTGTCACTGTAATATCCCTTTTCTGGTACTGACATTGTGTCCTTACAGTTTCCTCTCTGCTCTTTTCTCTCCTCAGATCACCAGAAACTGGAGCGGGAGGCGAGAATCTGTCGTCTGCTCAAACATCCAAACATAGGTGAGTCACTTTTGAGAGCCAGCAGACTAATGGATTAGTGGAACAGCTTTGTTAATTCAGCATAGCATCGTGACAAGATGTTAAGAAGTGAGAGTGTTTGGTCAGAAACAGTTTCTTACAGCTGTGATCTCTGAGAACCCAAACGATCGCCTGAAAAATGTCATTGGTTGACATTGGCAGGTGACATCTAAAGTCCGTGTGCTGCAATATTTCAAAAAATGACGTTTCTTGTTCTGCAGTATCGATCTTGATCTTTAAAAAAACAACGTCATGTCCATCATGAGTCCGTTGAGACTTGAAGCAAAGATTAAATGTAGTGGAGTGGAAGTCTAAAGAAGCAGAAAGTATTTCCACTTTGACTTTTCCTTTAGACTTCCACTCCACTACATTTAAAATGAGATACTTTTAAGACCATACATCATAATTCAAATCAATAAATGTATCCAACGCATTAGTTTTGTGACATCTTTTGCCACTGAAATATCTGTGAATGCGAGCCTGCATTTATGTGTGTGCTTGCGTGTGTTTGTGTTACCTCAGGGACTGTTTCTTGTATAAACTCTGACCTTGTCAGGACCGATAGTCCTCATGGGGACCAGAGACTAGTCCTAATGAGGCAACATGTCATTTCTGAGGTCCTGGTTAAGGTTAAGGTCAGGCTGTCCTCAATAAATGGAAGTTAGTGTAATGTCCTTACAAGGATAGCTGCATGATGTTGTGTATATGCATGTGTAGAGCCCAGACAGGAAGTGGCCCCTTGAGAAAGGAAGGAAATGGCAAAGTGTTTTTGTGGCAGAACTGCCGAGTGACACACACACGCACATAATATGATAACAGCATAATACGTATGGCTTCAGTGGTCTGTCTTTCTTTCTTCTTCCTCCCACATGATTCCCTCTTATTCCTCGTCCCTTTCTTCCTTTCTTTTCCTCCCTCAGCTGCTCTTTTCTTCTCCCACTCTCAAGAGGAGAGCTTGTCAAGTTTTCTTTTCTCTAACTAGAACTCCTCTGAAGCAAGAACAGAGTAACATACAACATTTTCAGACCTAATTTCAGCACAGTTCAAGTTAAAAAACGAACATTTCGCCCCCCTCTGTGCACAGTGATGTCTCCTGCCTGTGTTTGTGCTTCTTTAACAGAGAGAACCCTAAAAGGAAATCAACAGTATCACATTAATTATGAATGATTAAAATATGGCAACCATTCTGTCAACAATGTCATCCAAGAGCTGAGTCCTGGTTGCCAACAAGCCAGGTGGCTCTCGGGTTTTACCAACCTACTGCAACACAGCGGAGTGGATCATTGCAGAGCGGCAGGAAAAACTGGCCTGCTGGAAACCTCGAATCCTCACTCTGTATCACTTGACCTTGTGTGTTTATGACTGTGAATGAATATATCATGATATCTATGATAAGTTACCATTTAACCCATACAGAATACAAAATGCAGGCTTTTTCCTCAATAATGGCTAAATTTAAACAATAAAATTAAGGTTTTTGGTGAATGGCCCAGATTAATTTGTTAATTTCAGTCAAAACAATCATAAATTCTTTGAAGATTAATGTTTAAAGCACACAATGATGCTGCTCCTGCCTTCTGTTGTTTTTCAACAAACACGTTTAAACTAAGTTCAAATGATGAAACATAACAATTCTGCAAAATTCTCAGACTTGAAAATAAAATGGATTAGACTGGACATGAAGACCTTTTAAATCTAAGCAATTGTTTTATCATGGTTCAGGCAAGTACGGGAACAAAACGTGCAGCTTTTAATGTCTTACTGGGTTTGATTTGAGAGTATAAGCATATCTTTTAACCTATTTCTAAGTTTCTTTCTCTGATTCTTCCATCAGTACGACTCCATGACAGCATCTCAGAGGAAGGTTTCCATTACCTCGTCTTTGACCTGTAAGTAGAACACACATGCAAGCACGCACAGGTCACAAGACTTGAGTACTGTCACCATTATTTTCCACTGAGCTGCCACGATGGAAAGGGTCCGTTTACTCTTCAATAAAGCTGTAATTAACAGCACTTTTATTCCCAGTTTTTACATATGTAATGTAAGTTTCAGTCCGTTTTCACCATGTTTATGCACAAATATTCTGAGTTGCTTCATGGAAAAATGTAGGAAATAACTTGATGTACTCTCAGATCTTGTAACTGTATCCTCTCATGTAAACGGGATGTTTTTCCATGAAGATAAAATGTGTTGGTTAAATATCATGTTCTGTAATGCCCAACTCAGAGTGTGAATCCTGTGAATTTTATTATTGTTGCAGCCAAAGAACTTCTAATATTTTTCTTCTCTCAGTTAAATCGACCTTGTGTCACATTGTAATTTGGTAAACTAGACTACTGTGTGCTTTTGGCCATGTTTTTCTGTCCACACCGGGCTGAACATGACAACCTGATGTAGTTAACGGTACCTGAAGCACTGGGTCTGTGTTACCCTGTCACACAGGTTCTTTACCGTGGTTACAGCTTGCCTGTCTACAGACATGTACACTATAGAGATGACTGTGAAAGCCATTTTTTTATGCACATGAAGAATAAAAACATTATCTACATATATTTAATATCCATGGTTTTGTACATACTAATACAGAACTGGAGTTATATTCAGGCAGTTACTACTGAATAGATTGTGATGTTATCTTTGGGTCAGGTTGCTCACCCTTGGTTATATCTAACAGGATCAGATTGTGTTGTGGAATCGAGCACATATCTTTGTATCTGAGGTGCAAATAAACCAGACTTTCAAGTCAGCCTTGTCGAGGCTTGTATTATCAGTAGTCACCAGAAGTTAGAGCACATGTTACATGAACATGTTGGATCTATCTGTCTTCACTGACATCAACATTAATCAATATCCTTCCTCTACAACCTACAAAACAGCTGATTAAAAGAGACAAATTCGACATTTAGAAAAGCCATTATAGGTGTTGTCATGATTTATTCCATTCGTGAGAGGGATTTTCTTTTGTCTCTTTCGCATGAAAAGTGAACTAACCAAGTCTTTATTCTCTCTGTGTCTGTCTACAGTGTCACTGGAGGAGAGTTGTTTGAGGACATTGTTGCTAGAGAGTATTACAGCGAGGCAGATGCCAGGTACAGTATGTCAGCATTGTTATGGAACATGTGTTATGTGTTACTAGTCGATTTCCCTCCATGGTAAAACTTCTGGCTGCCAAAGCTGTAAAGTTATGAAAGCACAACATTTTTGTTGATGTAGTTTGTGCTTTAGTGGCAGAAACGGTGCTTGAGGTTGTTTTAAGTTCACCGTAGGCACTTTATTTTTGACCATGTATCTCCGGGCTTTTAAAGTTAATTCTGTTAATAAATAATGACAAAGCTCGCTTAAAGTTTAAAACCTTATTTTACGCCTGTTGTCAGAGCCTGCAGTTGTTTTTGCACTGCAGCCCATTACCTGCTTGCAGTGAAAAAGACTATAACTACACTAGTCAGGGCTACCAGACTTTTACTTTTGGTCATCTAGAGGACAGACACATACAATTGGGATTATAGTTCTCTTCTGATAATGATCTATACAGATCCTACACCAAAGATTTATTTTGAGCCAGAACAAAACAGAGGAAAGGAAAGGCAGGAGGGATGAGGTGAAGAACGGGAATGGAAGGGAATTTACAATCCTAAAGTGAGTGAGCACAGTCTGCTGGGCACCATATTAACTTCAAAAATAGGAAGGAGAATAAACTGTGGAGTCCAGATTTAGCCTAATTTGGACACAATGCCAGGAGCTCTTCTTTTGCTTCAGTCACACAGAGAGTGGACACTGCCTTCCCAAAATCTGTCTCCGTCCAGCCTCCTAGTGCTGACCCTAACTTCACCTTTACTCATGTCAAGCTCAATTTAATCTAAAAGAAATGGTATTCATTTTAACTGCGCAACAGACCAGCAAAATTAGTGATATGTGGGCTTGGGACAAGCTTACATAAAATATCCCCCCACCGCACACACCCTTCCCGCTCCACTTCCCACTTCCACACGTTCGTTCACATAAAAATGCATCCAACTTTCCGCCCACATACACTCAGTTCAACTACATGCAGATCACAACTGTTGACCGTGATGTGTGTCATAATTAACCCAGATGTTTTGATTGGTTGAAAGTGTCAAAATGAGTGAGGGGAAATTATCTGCTGTTTAAATTGCAGTCAGCATGTCAGACATTTGGTGGTGCTGCTGGTTGCTGGGTTTTGCTCCCGTTCAGCCTTCAAGAGCTTGAACTAGTTCATGTGAAGAGTTTTCCAACCGGATCGGAAATCAAAAGTGTTTATAGCTGTTCAGAGTTCAGCCACACTGGAAGGCTGGCTGTTATTGACAGGGGAATGGTGGGTTTAAGTGTGGCGAACGTTTTCAGCCTCTCCTGCAAGGAGTTCATAGTGTTGTACTCGGTTTCACATGAAAAGAGGTAAAAATAGTTGTGTAAATTATTAAAAAGAGAGCGAGAAAGAGAAGTTCAAACCTCCCACATTGGAAAGGTGTGTGTGCGGTACAAGCAGCTGTGATAAACCTTTAGTAAGTCGGGGCACTGTTGGGAACGCCTGGCTGGCATTCTAGTTCACCCCAAAGGTGTTCATTAAAGTTCAGGTCAGGGCTCTGGTTGTCTGTATACTTTGAGCCATTGTGTAGCACCTAAGCTTAAAAACATAGTGTGACCTTTGGTAGAGCCGGCTGCTATCGACTGTAGTGACAAGATACAGCGTGGAGTGGGCACAGCAGGAACCTTTACTGATATTTCACTTGCTCCTCTCTATCTCTGACTCAATCAACTGTTGTTTAGCCATCTTTTTTTCTTTGCTCTGTCTCAGCATGTGTCTCTCTTCCCAGTTCGTAATTCCTGTTTTTTTGTGTGCTGAGCATACGGTTGCAGTGGTAAACCGTGATATTTTAACAGACAGTTATCTTACTGACCAATACAAATTTTGAGTCGCACTTAACAGTTTTAGGGTGCATGTGTGACCAAAATGATTACATCCTGAGCCTCGTTGTGTTGAGATGGTTCAGTTGACCACACTGCGATTTTAATAGTATTTTGTTCAGCCCTGCTTCAATTTCATCTGAATTCTGAAAATAATTATGTCAAAATGCACTTTTACGGACAGATAATGATCACACGATACTGAGTTTAATTTACATTTTTTTTCTTTCTGTCTAAACTATTTATTGTCTGTTTTGGTTTGACAGATGTGTCTCACCTCTGTTTCTCATTCCTCTGACTTTTCAGCCACTGCATCAATCAGATCCTGGAGAGCGTCAGTCACATCCACCAGCATGACATTGTGCACAGGGACCTCAAGGTGAGTTACTGTGGGAGGACCTTCTCTACTCGGTAGTTACAAAAATCTGTTATTTATAGCCCTGTGTTTTGAATGAGGATGAAAGACGTGTTGAGATTCACAACAGGTCTCAACACACTCATGCAGACGTCATGCTTGTGTGACGTTGTGAGCGTCATCCAGTTCTCTCTTTACCTGCTTTTTTTTTTATCTCCTCCTTACCTCTCAATTCCCATCTTCCTCTACACCTACTCCCCTCCTAGTTTCCCTACATCTTTCTTCTGCTCTCTCCATCCCCTCTCTCGTTGCTGTGGAGTGACGAAAGCAGACCAGCTGCTATTAATAGCGGGTCGGTGGGTGAGACGACGGCCAGTGACGATTTCCCCCGCAGCGAACCTGTTCACCCCGACCAGAAACTGAAAGCACCCTGACCTCCTCAGCTGTGTTATTTAATTTTGATAATTTAGTGAATGCAGATGACAAAGTGAGCTGAGATTTAAACACCTGGATAACTGCACCATATTTTTTTTATTGCCAACACTGAGTTCAGACTCCAAAACTGTAATAGTTTACCCAGCAATCTGGTCTACTTTTATGTGCCAGAGCAAGATTAAACCATTACTCTCGGGTAAGAAGACAACCATAATTGGAAAATAAACAATCTGTTTCTGTGTCTAAGTGGTGTAAATGGACTTGTGGTGCTTTTCATTGATTTTTAGCGTGTATATGGATCTTGATGTAATATAAATTGTAGGGGGAAGAGATTTCCAAAGACAATAATGATGACTGACGAGGGCAGAGGACAGAAATGAATTACATTAGTTGTTAATGTACAACTCTCTTTTCATGTAATCTGCATCCGTGCTTCATTATTACTCCAAACTCATCCTGTGTTGCCAAATGTCATTTGAATGCACCAAAATGTATTTTAAATTCTAGTAGGGACCCCGAATATCAAATATGTCTGGCTGAATTTGAAAAAAATGTGTCTGAAATTATGCAAAAGTTGTCGTTAATATTTCCATGTGATGCAACAAAGCATCTTAAAAACATGAACTGTTGTATTGGTATATTTCACTCAGTTCAAATATTATAACACTAAACATTACATTGTATTAATTTGGTAAAAGTTAGCAACTAGCTGGTGAACATAGTGGGGCATTTACACATAGTGGGGCATTTACACTATATACAAAGCTCCAAGTGAGAGTGAGTACTGGACTCACACACAATTACAAATGATTGCTAACGTTAGCCACCACAACTTTATAAAAGGTTATATGTCTATTTTGTGTTAACTGCTGGTGCTGCTGCCACCAAGTGGCCAAAAGAAGATGTGATGAAACTCCTCTAAGACGTTTGTTTCTTTGTAGAACAAACCCTTCAATCACCTCACAGCAAATAATAACTATAAGAATGAAAACTTCCTGGGGATAAAGCTGCCAAAAGTGGCTTCTGTATTAGAGCCATTAAAATAACCAACGATGCCGTCAAATGTGTACCGTGGAGAGTTGTGACATCACACACACACGTCATATTTTCCACACCCTGTCATCTTGGGAGAGACACTTGCTGACGGGAAAACAAGAATTCGAGAGAAAGAGTTGAATGATGTTGGCTGGTGGCAGACTGGGTTGCCATGGTAACTGTAGGGTGAGGTCACCCGGTTGCTGCAGCGCCAGCGTAGGGACTCATTATGCCACCTCCCATCTATCTGTCTCCATCTCTTTTCCTCTGTCCTCCATTCACTCCAGCTCTCTGCCCCTTGTGTGGTTCCCCCCTTTTCTCTCTATCCTGTTGTTTTGCCTCTGCTCGGTAGAGGGGGAAAAATGCTCGGAGGACGGAGGGATGGATGGATAGATAAGTAGGTGAGAGATGAGAGAGAGGCTGACAGATGTGTAGAAACAGACCAAAAGCACAAAGATTGTTGTCAGACATCAGTCTGTCTGTCTACACATGAACGGGGATGTTCATCACTGTGTGGAAGGCTAACCACATTTGCCCTCGAGACACAAACACCATGTTATTGCAAAAATAAATAAACTTGCTATCTTTAAACTTTCCATTTACATCTTGTTATCGGGTTATTCAATCACTGCCCTCTGCATTTACACCTGGAGACCTGGACACCTGGAGGGGGTCGGTTTATCTTGATGAAACAGGCAGGAAGCGCCAGAAACAAACACGTTTCCAGCTAAATAACATTCTTTATACACAAAAAGGGTTATTTTTTCACTGCATCCAAAATGCTGTGTTAAATTCTGTGACAGCTGACTGAAAAGGTCTTTCCTTCGGGGTCAGCCTTTGTAGCCTGTTTGACCAAATCATGCCTCATTACTACTGTGGATGTCATCGAGCTCCTGCAGCTCGTCCAGTCATGCAGACAGAACATTCCTTGAAGGAGGACACATGCTTATTTCTTGCTCTTAATTAAATGGGTTTTTTTTTCCCCTTCTCGTTGCTCATAACTGCTACAGTTTATTTTGTCTCACCCAAAACTTCATCAAGTTTATCTGAGGATACATTTCACGGCATGTTTTTATTGAATTACTTTTTATGTATGGAAGTGGAAATAAAAACATGTGCTTGTTGATTGTTAAGCAGACAAAATGTGAATTGGCTTGCAATGGGCGTTGACAGAAAAAAATGGACAAGGGAATATTGAAAACGGTCACTAATTGCAGCATGGGTGCTTTTTAAAGATAGAATCCTAAAGAACAATTTATCCGTGTGTGTTTCAGCCAGAGAACCTGCTGCTGGCCAGTAAGATGAAGGGAGCTGCGGTGAAGCTTGCAGACTTCGGTCTAGCCATCGAGGTGCAGGGGGACCAACAGGCATGGTTTGGTAAGAAATTAGCTTAATTTTTTAACCTTGTTCCTTGTATTTATTCCACAGTGTTTACCTTTATTAGCAGTATTTGCTTCAGCAAGAAAACCACCATCACTGCTCGAGAAAAATAAAGTATTGATTTAGTATTGACGTCGAGTTATTTCACTTCATCATGGAGATAATCTGCTCTCTTTTTGTAGCTGTGTTGCCAAAATAAATAAATAACTAAGGGCAATCATGCAAGAGAAATTAATAAATGATAAAAAATTGTCCTGAGGGAAATAAATACAGGACCCATTTTTCAGGAACCGTCTAAAGCATTTTTATTATGCTGCCGTGCTGGCGGTCGCCGTGGCCCGAGGCATTGTGTTTTTGAGTTGTCTGACCCTCCGTCTGTCTCATTCTTGTGAACGTGATATCTCTGCAATACCTTGAGGGTATTTCTTCAAATTTGGCACACTTGGACTTGGACTAGATGTTGGTGGTCAAAGGTCACTGTGACCTCCTTGCAACTTATTTTCGTGAACACGATATCTCAAAAACAAATTAAGACAATTTCTTCAAATTTGGCACAAATGTCGACTTTGAATCTAGGATGAGCTGCTTAGAATTTGGTGGTCAAAGGTCCTTGTGACCTCACAGAACACACTTAACAATTTATATAATTATTAGGACTACGTTTTACACAAATGTCTAATTAGATAAAAGATTAAGTAATTACGTTTTATATCAAGAAGGTCAAATTGACTGTTATACTCTTCTGCTAGCATGTGGTGTTAATAGTTAAGTTGTATTCGAGTATTATTGTGAATATTAGTTTTACATTCAAACAGCAATAAAGAGGCTATTAACAAATGTATCTACTTAAAAAATTAAGATTAGAAACAGAACATGGGGAAGATAATGAGGGTAAAGAGAGAGAAACTTACAAACACTCTTTGTCATGCTTGATTCAGAGATCAGGAAGGCTTATGAACCTGCAGTCTTGCTCAAATCATGTTTATAATAAGAAAGAATACTGTATATCCTGATGTCATTGATTTAAAAATCACAATTTTCTTTTTTTTTTTTCAGTTTTAAGACAAATTTCACATTGAATGTTTGTGTTTGTGTTTCTGCAGGTTTTGCAGGAACTCCAGGATATCTTTCCCCAGAGGTGTTGAGAAAGGACCCGTACGGAAAGCCAGTGGACATATGGGCTTGTGGTCAGTGGCCCAGATTTCACCATTTCCCTCTATTTATTAATATTCATTAATGTTGGTTTGGAAAATTACTCAACTGCAACTTGATATTATTTTTCTTGAATAATCGATTAGTTGTTAGGTTTAAAACATTTCAGAAAAATATGAAAATTGTTCTCAAAGGTCTTGTGTTGACCACAACTCAAAGATCTTCAGTTTACTGTCATAGAGGAATAAAGAAACCAGAAACTTTCCGCATTTAAGAAGCTGGAATGTTATTGATCTTATCATATCTTATCTTATCTGGCAGTTATTTTGATACTCGACAACTAACAGTTGCAGCTTTAAAAAATGCCTCCCTTGAAACTACATGTACATGCACTCTGTGTAGTTTTATTTACAGTATGTTCATTGAGACTTTGTATGTGTGTCAGGTGTGATCCTGTACATCTTGTTGGTGGGCTACCCTCCCTTCTGGGATGAGGACCAACACAAACTGTACCAACAGATCAAGGCCGGTGCATACGACGTGAGTTCTTCTCTCTCACATTCTTGTAGTCACCCTCCTCTACGTCTGTACGTGTGAGCTGTATGTGTGTTGTTTTGGGTTGTAAAACAAAACTAAAGCTCTGAAGAGACGAGGGAAACTCCAGAGTCAGGCTATTATTGTCTGAAGGTCTGTCACGATGAGCAACACCTGTCACATAAAACATTAAGGGAGGTGGAATTACTTGTAACCTCCTTGAGCAGCTCACATGGTAGACTTAGTAGGATATACATTTTCAGAGCATGTATACCATCAACAGAGTCGTGTTATACTCACCACACTGCTGCTCTCTGAGTTCCTCTTTCTTAAAAAATGTTTTCACACTTTGATTAACTCAAGTAATTTCCTCTTTGCCAAACTCCTGATTGTTGCTTCGTAAACAACTATATGGTGTCCACAAGAAGGGAGATGTACTTGATTAGTCGACTAAATGTTGCTACCGTTGTGGGTGAGTTGAACTGGCCCGGCTCCCTCAGCCACTGAATATCTCTTCTTGACACAAAAATATTGATTAATGCAGCTTTATTAAACGCTCTTCTTATGTGGAGCTCGTATTTATTGAGCTCATATACTGAGCATGTATTTTGTCAGTGCATGGATCCTTGAAGATGAGAGTTAAGGTCCACTGAGTCTGTTGGAGAACTCCATCTGTGTTGATAAAATTCTAATACATCATCTTAATGATAATTTATGTGAAAGAAAAAAACAGCTCTGAGCCTCGAGCTGAGCCCTACAGGACACCTTCACTTCAAATCTCATCTAATAACAAATAACCAATTCTGTCATGCAAGTTATCTGGAAATTTAATTTTAGTTTTTAATTGCTTGCTACTTGTTATTGCAGGATTCTCATCTATTAAAAAAAAAAAAAAAAATGTGATACACTATTGGAAAGCAATAGCCTTATTTATCAGATCTTGTCTTGTCCTGTGGGAGACAGGAATTTATTACCCGTATTAATTTCCATAATTGGAAGCAACCACATCTAATGAATGTGCATGATGTGAGCATTGATATGAAGTGACTGTGACAAGCACTTGTAATGATCAGCACTACCATCACTGTCAAGCAGAGACCCTGAATCTCATTTTGTGTCTTTTTTACTAACTAGCATTTCTTGACAACCTGCTCTTTCAGTATTAGACATGTTTGCTGGTGCTTTCTGTTACCTGGATGGATGGATAAAGGTGGCATGATTATGTTAATGGAGTGATAGAAACTGTTGACTTAAATGCAAATACAGATGAAACTCTGAAACCTAAAAAACAGGCACAAAATCCTGCCTGAACAGGGATGCACATTCATAACATTCCTTCCTCTGTATGTCCTCTTTCAGTTTCCATCTCCAGAGTGGGACACAGTGACCCCGGAGGCCAAGAATCTGATCAATCAGATGCTAACGATTAACCCTGCCAAAAGGATCACTGCCGACCAGGCCCTGAAGCATCCCTGGGTCTGCGTAAGTCGCACTCTTTGTCTACTTTGGTTTCCACATCAACAAAATCCTGTGCATCTAAAGTAGGTGTATCCAAATACAGAAAATAATGGCTGAAGAAACAGGACGCAAAATATTTATCAGGAGTCTTCATTATTCGTGTTATATCGAAGTTAGATGTATCTATTATGTCGTCTCCTCTGTCAAAATACAGCAACGCTCCACCGTGGCCTCCATGATGCACCGCCAAGAGACTGTAGAGTGTCTCCGCAAGTTCAACGCCAGGAGGAAACTGAAAGTGAGTGTGTAGTCTCTCTCTCTCTCACTCACACACACACACACACACGCAAATCTGTATGATGGTGATTGTTGTTTGTGTCTCTCTAGGGAGCTATCCTCACAACGATGCTGGTGTCCAGGAACTTTTCAGGTGAGCTTTGGCAGCGATACTAATCACACATCAGGAGATTTGATTTGGCCCATAGACTTCAAATGGGGTTGCTGTTGATAATACATATTTGGAGCACCTGGATTTAGAGAAACTGAGCAAATTTGTGACAGAAAACAGTGTTTTATTTAATTAGTCTGATGGTTTATACATTTTATAGGCGATCCCTTTCTTATAGAGGCCACATGATCAAATCAATGTTGCTCTGCTGCTTTACTTCCTGTCTCGGATCTTTTCTTTGGCCATAACCGCACATATTTCATTCCCGTTCACATTAGCTTGTCAGCCTTGTCTACAGTTTTGATTTCGCACTTCAGAGGTTTGGCTTGGATTTCCTCCTCGTCAGCAGTTTGATCACTGAAAACATAGTGCACTCTTGATTGAACACCCTATTTGTGGACTAGACAATGGCCTGGCAGGCCAATGCATTAATGCTTTTGGCCCTGTGTTTATATGCCTTCATGTAAGTAAAGCAGCTCCTCTGGATTGCCAACTACTTTCTACTTGTCAGAATTGATCTAGACTGAAGAAGACAAACATGCCCGACCTCTGAATTGCTTTAACATTAGGCGTGTTTATCAAGTTAATGTCCACGGGAATAACATTAATAATTCCAGGTATTGCAGCGCTGAAAAGATTTTCTGTCTGCTGCTGCACTTCATCCTAATATCATCAGAGAAACGCACTTTCTGGAAACTCGTGTTATGTCATTTTTGTTGATTAAACGTCTGAGAAATCCAGAAATTAGAAGTCAGGCTTCAGTGAGGCTCTTGTCCCACCTGTGCCTCCACACTGAATCCCTCTCTGTCCAATAGTGGGACGGCAGCATACCAGCCCTGCCGCTACCACCAGCACGGCCGCAATGGCACAGGAAGGTACGTCTGCTCGAGGGGTTGTTGGAGTCGGGCACTGCCAACTTCGTGTTCAGGCTGTTGGCATGTGGCCTGGGCTGCTTGAACCCCTCCACCTGCTGCCTGCTGCTACTGCACACTGGTGCCACGTTTGAATTGAACGGTGGTCATTGCACTGGGGCATCTTACACACAAACACACACAGATGTAAATGGAACCCGTGAACGCAGCTCAGCTCTTGACCTTTCAGTGCTGCTGCGTGTGCTGATGCTCTAATGAACAGAGCTCCTCTTCAGGACTGGATATTTAATTTCCTGTGTCGAACACAACAGCCATTTAACTGACACCCAGCATGACCCTCTGACCTCCTTCATAGCTGCCACCGAGCAAAGCCTTATTTACACATCTCTGCATTGGGCTGCATATCTTTTCCTCTGCAGCATCACCGATTTAACCTTTTATCTTACAAATCTGGGGTGTCATGATCTAACAATGGCATAGTGCTGAAAAACAATGTTTAAATCAAAAATCCAAACTGTGACACCTCTATTACAAATATAAATAGACACAGCAGCAATCGACCTCCACAACACTTACAGTTTTGCCTCCTTTGAATCAGTTTTTATTCACAGTACTCGGCTGATGCCCAGTCGATACCTGCCTGTGCTCGCTGCAACCTTCCCTTCGCATGGCTCTGGCAGCCAACAGCCAGCCAAGCATGTGTATGAGCACACAGCACGGCACAGTATGCCTACCTGCATGGGAATCTGGATAAACAGAATGCACAGTGAAATTTGTTTTCGATATATATCTTTGCCTCCTCTCTCCTGCCTGCTCCGTTGTCTTTGTGTGAACAGACAAAACCACAAGAAACCTGAAGGCGTCAGTATGCTTCAAACAAATCGATCGTAGGATTTTCAATCAGCGTCTGAAGCCAGCCCCCCTCAGGCCTTTTCCAACGCTGAATTTAGTGGGGTGTCAGAAAACTTTATCATAAGACCAAGTAGCAGAAAATGGAAATACACAAGTAAAGTACAAATACTTAAAAACTGTTCTTAAGTACAGAACTTGAGTAAATGTTCTTAGTTAGATTCCATCACTGTTGACAGTTCATACAGGTTCCACACTTAAAGTAGCTTTGAGAGAAATCGTCCTTCTGTGATGTTAGGCTTTTAGCCGTCGTTAGTTTGTCTGAAGCATACTGAACCCTTTCCAGATCAGTCACACGACAGAGCGATCTGCTTTCTTCAAGGCCGTTAAAACTGTGGTTTGACCGGCAAGTGGATGCCGATAAGTTGTTAATAAAGGTTTTCTCTTTATGCTTGATAACATAATATTAGTCTGGTTTGGAGACGATGTCCTGAACTTAAAGGTTTCTGCTCAGTCTCATGAATGTTGGGAATGCACTTCTCTGACTCTTTAAAGATAAACACTTTGAAGTGGATGCTGCATGCCAGACGTGTTGATAAGCCACTGTCATCGCATGAACCCTCCACCGCTGTGACAATTATTAAAGAATGTATTTTAACAAACAAAGGCTTGACAGGTGGTCGTGTTCGCAGTTGTCATCTTCAATTTTCATTCAGATGTTAAGATTTTAAACACATCACTGTTCTCTTGCCTTCTTCATCGCCCTCCTCCCTACTTTATAAATGGAAGGTAAGGGAGGATCACTGGACATGACTAACACAAATATGAGTGTTTATACTGTAAAAGTGTTTATGTGTGTGTTTCTTTTCAGTCAGTGTGCATGCAGTTAATTTTTTTCAGTTTTGCTGTGTGTAGTTGTCATTTCTATGCAAGTCTGGTTATGACTGTATTGACCGGTTTTCAGATGCACGCACATGATGTTATGTGAGAAAGTTTCACTAAACATTAACTGGTTGAGTAGGCGGTTTATATTGTGGCCCTGAAAGCTCAACGGACATGCAAATAAGAAACTGGCAAAACATTTAGAAAAATGACTGCTGCAAAGACAGAAAACAGAACCTCTTGCAGAAGCACCAGAAAACTGGAGGGGACACTAAGAAATGATGAAGTTACAAGTGCTTCCCAGCCATGTCTTGGTGTGTTCATCGCTTTTTAGTGTCCCCTGGAAACACTTCCATCTGTATTTGGTTGTTTTCTTTGTAAATGCTGCAAGTGTCGTCAAATTGGTCAAGATTTTTCCTTTTTTCCCCTAGTGTTTATTTAATTACATGTGTTTTTTTATTTGAACTCTCGGGGGCCAGTTGGTTGTTTTACCTGCAGGAACAGTCGACTATATATGTTAAACATTTTGATTTTTGTTGCCTTGTTTTCCCCAGCCACTTTTCAGAGTTATCCAGTGATAGACCTTCAGTTGACATTTTTCTTGGTGACACTAATTATATTCAGCATAGAGTTGAACACAAACCGGTTATTTTGAGCACTTAATGGGTTCAGAAAGTAACTCATGTACTCATTCAATTCAGTCATTAGTTAATTAATTGATCCATTCATAAGTACTCGCTGGAGGCCATTAAGAGGAGGTTCACTGAAGCAGGATCAATTTATCACTCAATAGCTATACTGCTCTACTGAATGAACTGTGTACATTCTTTTTGAATTGTGTTTTACCAGCTTTTAATTGTTGATTTATTGAACCACTACCTCACAAATGTTGATAATATCAAGGATTATTTTACTTAAAATATTAAAGCAGAAAATGGTTAACTTAAGTGTTTAAAATGTCCTTTTAAACATTTAATTTCCATGTAATCTCTCTTCTCCATTTTTCTGGGTGGGATTGTCGGCCACACAAAAGTTTCACTCTCAGAAATATATGTGAAATCAGATGCAAACCTCACCAGGCCCGATGAACCTTTATCCAACCAACTTTTTCTTTTAGTTGAGTGGTCTAAACATAATAAACTGTCTTCTCTCTCTTTCTTTCAGCATGCAAAACCTTACTAAACAAAAAGTCCGACGGTGTGAAGGTAAGTTTTTTTTTTTTTATTTAGTTATTTAACTTTACTGGTTCTGTCTTACTCTTCCTTTCTTCTGCTGTCTCCCCTCTGGTCTGTCATTC
Source organism: Spondyliosoma cantharus (assembly GCA_900302685.1). Taxonomy (NCBI): domain Eukaryota; kingdom Metazoa; phylum Chordata; class Actinopteri; order Spariformes; family Sparidae; genus Spondyliosoma; species Spondyliosoma cantharus. Next base: position 20,710 of record OMLP01032017.1, on the reverse strand, counting down.
TAACTACTCTCTATTAACATGTGTTTTTGATATTACGAGCAGTATGTTCTTTAAGTTGGATTACCTTCGTACTCTGGTGCTCCTTCGTTAAATGTTATTTAAAGGATTGTTTTTAAGAATAAAGTAGCTGATTGGTCATGTGTAGCAGCAGTTCAAGGTTTCGGGGCGCAGGTGATGCAGATTAAAATGAAAGATAGGGATTTTTAGATTGTTCATGTTTTTTTTTCACCACCAGATCTTTCTTTGATTCACAGCGATTCGAGCCGCCATCTTGTCTTGGTGCTCATTTTGTTTTGATCGACAGTTGGCGTCAGTGCATGCAGTGAAGCACCATGATCAACAAGGGCCAAACAAAAAATCCCCGTTACATACAGTTACTTAAAACAATAACTAAACCTAATATTTATCAAATAAATTGCACAACCAATGATTTAAATCTCTCAGTTCTCCTTATATTCCCTATATTGTTTCTGCAGCTGATTGTTTTTTTTTCTTCTGAAGCCCCTCTGCCTCATATTTGCTCCTGTGTAAGCTTCTACGGCTGTTTTTGTTTTTCTCTCCTCCTGGAATCAATCTGGCAGCTTCACTTTTTTAGTATTTTTGATTAGCTCCTTGTTTCCCGATGACCCCTTATTTTTTCCTCCTCCTTTCCATTGCTGTCTGTCAGAAAAGGAAATCCAGCTCGAGTGTTTGTCTGATGGTGAGATCGGCTCTGTCGTTTTCGCTCATTTTCCATTCTTTGTCTCTCTTCGTCTCTCCGGTTCCAGCCCTCCCTCCTCCCTGTTTCATTTGTTTGTTTTGGTTTATTTTGAGCAATGATGCTTGATGCGTCTATGACTGTCTCCGTCTTGTCCGATTTTCTGTTCATCCAGCATCCGTGCATCCCCTTCCGCTTACAAGCGCCACCAAAACCTTTCCAACTCATATAACACACACACATGCACACACACTCACCTCCTTCCAGTTATCCTATTCTGATGTCTGACCCATCTGCCTATGGATAGGATCAGGCATTTTGGCTTACTTACCAACATCCCTGAACATCACAGGAGAGACGAGGGACATTCTTATCATTGTAAACATCAGTATAAAATCATTCTCCCTTTTTTTGATTATTGCATATTTGTTGTATCCTCATTATTTTTCATTTGAGTGAATTTGAATTTTTTTTCTCCCCTCTTCCTGTGAATAAAATAGCTGTCTTGGTTACCTGCTAATTATCACCACCATTGAACTAGGGACAGATCATACCTGATAGATCGAGGTTTTCACACTGCACATAAGAAGTGGTGTATGTAAAGTAATAAAGGTTATTTTGAATATTTCTGTGGGAATTTGGTCTATCAGTCTTATTCATTCGGTAGTTAGTCTTTTACTTACTTGCATCGTAAAAAACTAAAATATCTGTGAACAGCAAGGTGTTGGGTATCTGACACAGTGGATTTACTTTCTCAAATGTGGTTTAAACAAAAGCAGCCATAGGAACTTTGCACAAATAAAAATAAAATCATTAATCGGATACTGTTTTCTTTAAACACATTTTAGGTGGTTGGTCTTAGCTTTTACAACCCGCCCTAATAAATAGTTTTAGTTATAAAGAGCAAGCTCTAATGAGCATTTAAATCTTACACAAAAGTCTAAAGTTTGGATCCCTGACTTTTATTTAGGGACATCTTTCAAAGGGAAATTAATTCACTGTCTTTTCAAATTGTTCTAACAGCATTGAAACTGTAGTGAATAGTTTACCAGAGCACTTGTACTTAAACACTTTGTGTTGTAATTGAAAATCAATCGCTTTTGTTATACCAGAAGATTTTCTGAATAGCAGTAACAAGTTTAGTTTAATTAAAACCTAGACTGTCTGACTCAGCAGAGAACAATGTTCATTCAGTGGAAAAACATTGTAATATTGTGTGCAGGGGACCCTTGAAACCACACACGCTTAAAAGGTTCTAGTTTGTGCTTTTTAAAATTTCTTACAAAATCATTTTTTACGTGTATTTTTATGTTGGCAAGCTGACGTTTGATCTAGTGTGTGGATTGAGTCATCAAAATCCAGTCGAAGAAATAAACAGTGTCTGTTGTTGCAGTGATGATAAGTAGCTTCATGGGTCAGATAGGCTTGAGTTCTGTCTTTGAGCTGAATTTGCATCAGCTAAAGAAAGAAAATAACAACATTATAACAACAATAACAACACACCGTTCTCAGCGATTAGAGAAAAACCTGTCATCAAGGCCTTTCACTGCATGCACAGACGTGAGCCGATTTTTATAAACTTAATACTGACTTGGTTACAAGAAAAAAACAACAACTTGTGATTCCTCCTTTTATACCAGCAGATGTTGATTTACCTTTTTCTAAAAGTGCCGGGACAATACTTAAAATCCAGGCTGAAAATCTGTTTTTAAAATGCATTTGCTCACTAACTGTTCTGTATTTTGTTCTGTACTCTTTTTTTTTTTTAATGTTGTGCAATGTCTGCAAACGTTTTAGACCTTAAACACAGGCAGACACCAGGACGCACAACTCAAAGCCCTTCAGTCGATCACTACAGAGTTTTATTATAGAGAAAAATAACTTAACAGCACACATAAAGGAGAATGTAAAGAATATTTCCATTGGCCGTGTAATGGCGCTATTCCTGTGTTCCCACGAAGATTCCCATAGACTGGTTTATGGTTCCGACCCAGTGGGAGCAGTGGGAGTCATTCTGTGTTGTGTTTCTTTGCCCCAGTCGCAGGGAAACAGCAGTAAAAACAGTGTAGTAAGCAGCAGCAGCACCAAAGACAGCAGCATGTCATCTTCAGCACCAATGGTACCTCATCTCTATTTGGTTTCTCTCACATTGCTTTTTATGGCATCATTTTCATGTTTTCAATGTTCAGTTCTGTCCCCTCCTCCTCCTGTTCCTCATCTTTTTTGTCACATCCCATGTTGAGTGAAATCTTCTCCGTTCCTTCGTCCTCTCTCTCGTCCTTCATCCTCTGCCTCTTTGCTTCTGTTCTGAACAAAAACTGTGATGTTGGCAGTGGATTTTGACAACTTTTAAATTGAACGACTGGTTCGTGCCTCTCCTGGCTTGTGTTTTACCCAGACCTCACATTGACGCACTTGTGTGTATGTGTGTGTGTGTGTGTAAATATATATTTACACAAGTGCACAACACTGACAGGTAGACAAATGACTTTAATTTTGTGGTACAACAACCACCACTTCAGTCAAGCTCTGCTCAGCCTCATCCTGGTGACTCCTCTGTGTGTTCAACTGTGGCACCTGAGCTTTGTTGATTGTTTGTCTTTGAAGAAAAAACAGAGATAGGGCAATTTGTTGGAAAGGTTGAACCTCTACTACATCAAAAGATGGCTTTTTACAAATTGCTCTTCGATATGTGCATATTGCATGATGAGGACTTCTGGGTAAAACACTAGCTGGAGTGGCTGGGTTACAAAGAGATCACAAGTGTATGAGGATGCAGCCCCGCTGTTCACAGACACAATCAGCCATATATACAAACAATTAGAGCTTGAACAAAGCTCGTCCCAGGTTTTACATTTTATAACAAAGTATCAACTTAATGAAAGCAAAAGCTCTTCTCTCATCAGTGAAGTCCACCGTGTAGCCAGGTGCTTATTTATACCTAAAATGTATGTAATAAAGGCTTAAAATGCCCCCAAAAATACTTCCCCATAAATTCCCCATAATCCCAAATGTCGTTGAAGGGGCTGCATGTTCTGTGGTTGTAGTTCCTGGATGTTGGGCCCAGTGTTAGATCAGGACCAGGAAGCCCGAGTGTGTGACTCACTGACTTATTAACCAGAATTCTGTGGGCTTGTCTTCAGTGCAGTACTCAGATCTCTGGAATTGCTTTGATGCTGAATGTTTCTGTGGTGGGGTCAAGACTGAGGATGAGGAGTGATTAAACAAACAAACGCTGGCATCAAGCCACTAAATGCAGCGTTCACCACATGTAGGTTGTTAAAATGTTATGAACAGAATATGAATAAATAGCAGTTTTGACATTGTGATGTCTAGCTGAACAGCTAACTGAGCTAATTAGCTAATGGCAGCTACAGGTAGCAGCACTTTGTGGCTACTGTAGTGATATGCTGGCCCCTATTTGGAGTATGAATTCAACTAATGGCCAATTCTTACATATTGCACCTCTTTAACTAAAGTTTAATTAACTATAAACGTATGATGGTCATGAATGATAAGAATCAATGTTTCAGTTCACTTTCTCTGAGTGAATCAGGTGCTGTGCCCACAAAAACACTTAAAAATGTTGCTTCAGTTCACAATTTTATGTATTATTCTGACACATTTTGGTAAACAGGCCTTCACCAGACCTGATGATGATTTGTTATTCTCCATAAAAGGAGGAAGATATAACTGGTGGTGCTCTTATGAAGGCTTGTTTACCAAAACAAGTCAACATAAATAATTACAGTGTGACACATGCAGGCCCATATTCCAAAGTACTCGCATCAGTTAATGCATCAGTGTTTATTTTCTTTTACGATGTTTCTGTAATGAATTGGCATCAAGTTGGATGTATCAGAACTTGCTGTACCAATTGGATTCTGAACTGCATTTGCATAGCTGATGTGCACTCAACAAAACACTCACATGTAAGTCTCTCACAGAGATCCTCCTCCTCAATCGTGGCCCTGAATACGTGTTTAGCTGTTTGAAGTGTTCACGGCTCTTTTCAGGCATTTTAGAGCCTCTAAAATGACCATGCAGGCCACAGTGCTGCTTCATGACGAACAAGCAGCCTCTGTGTTCTGTAGCTCCTGTGCTTTGTTTTGGTGTGCGGACAAGCATTTTCTTGTTTGTTTTTATGTTTGTCGCCATGGAATAAGTTCCCTGGCATCTCCCCCGCTACCCCCACATCCCCCCTCCTTGCATGGTAAAGTGTGTCCTACCTCCCCCCAGGAAGCCCAGACCACTGTTGTTCACAACCCAGCTGACGGCACCAAGGTAAGCCCCTCCTTCTCCAGAAACTAGTGACCAGCCACTACTAACACTGGCAGGTAACTCGTGGAGGATTTTCTCTAAATACACTTTCAAAACAACTATGAAGGCTTTCTACACTTAACTTCTGTCGGGACTTTTAATTTTTCTCTTCCTGATTACCAGAAGGGACCGTAATATTGAATCCTGTGTGCTCTCCGAATCGGTCTGTAAATCACATTTATATGAAAGAGAAAATCCTACACATACCATCTTGAACAGCAGCACACTGACAACTTAAAATAGTAAATGGAAGCCACCTGATATCCTTCTTGCGCTGTTATGTTGGTGTTCAAGCTTGCAAAAACTAGGATCACTAGATATTCACATGCCAATGCTTTTACACACTTCATTTTCTTGCTCACCAAGACTTTCCTGCACTGCCTTCCTCGTGAAGACCATTTACACACTAACATACACATGCACGCTCACTGATCAATTTACACAACTGCAGACACAACTTTGTTTCTCTGGTTTGTGCGGCTCTCTGCACTGCTGTCCTGGCTGGTTTGTGCTCCTGGGAGGGAGTCATTCACCCTTTCATCCATCTGTCATTGTGTGTCTACATGGGAGAGAATTGGGCAAAGTGTCCAAAGCTTCCTTACCCCAGTCTCACTTTACACATTAAAAAACGATTTGTCTTGCTATTTCTCTTCTCTCTCCGTTTTTGTTTCGACCCTCTCTGCCTGGCAGGGGTCCACAGAGAGCTGTAATAACACAGAAGAGGAGGAGATGAAAGGTAGGAAAGGTACTTGTCAAACTTTCACCTACTCTGCATGTCTGTTTACGATCACTTTATATCTTATCCCCGGTTTTGTGACTCTTTGAAACTCCAGATCGGATGGAGATTTAGTAATGTTTCATTTTTTATTTGAGATAATGCATGTCAAGAAACTGTCAGCTCATCTTCAGTCAGGATAGTGGAGGTCTGGGGATCCAGTAAGTTTAAAGATGACAGATTCCTTTGAGGATTTCAGGAAAGACAAGTGTGCCATAAAGAGTTGGATGTACACACTGATAACAGAGTTGCTCTTGTTTTCTCTTTTTGCTCTCGTTCATATTGATGGTATGATGGTGAAATGGTTATTAAGAGAGCTTCAAAACCAAACAGCAGGTCACAGCTACAAAACTAGGGAAGCTATTTTTCCAAGTAAAGCCACCATCTTACATTCAGAACTTCCTACCATATGTAGTATGTGTGCGTTTTAGTGCGAGTGGGTGCATGTCAGCATCAAATGCCGCTTAAGCTTTTCATTAGACGGGAATAACCCTTTAACGTTTTCAGGTGAATGAAGAAGGACAGTGCTGCCTGCAGCTTTCCAGAGTTGGTTCAAGAGTTAATCCACTTACTTAAGGCAGCTTTCTGAGCATTTAACAGCTCTCGATCTCATGGTGGATGATCCGTGACATGCAATGACAGAGGCTCTTCTTCCTCTGCTCTCCTCTGGCAGTGTGAGCTCGTATTAAGAAGCATTTGCTGTCTGTGTGAAAATGCACTTAAGTCAATAATCAATTATCAAAATAGTTTCAGATACATTTTCTTTCCATCGACAATTCCTGGTCTAGTTGTCGCAGTATTTTCCCCAATTTTTTGTCATTTTACAGACTAAACAATAGATTAATTGATTGATGGATTAACTTGTAATGAGTTCCTCTCAGACTCTCTGTGAGTGTGTGTGCCTGTTTGTACTTGTGTCTTGTGATGGCCAGTGGCTGCCTGTGCGTCTGCTAGTACAGACAGTGCAGTGTTGAGCCAGTGCAGCACGATCGAGGAACAGAGCCAGACGCTGTCTCCTCACTGCCCTCCACCCACCTGTAAGTCAGCAGAAGTTTACCTGAGTGACTTCTCAACTCTGACCTGTGTGTGCTGACCTTTCCTCTTCAACAACAACAGACATTTTGCGGTTTAAAAAGCTCCATGTAAATAAGACTCTTCTCTTTCACTCTGCCGGACTTACTGCACTCTCTGCCCTCCTGTGCTGCCATCTTCTGGCATCCAGGCCTGACTGCGAGCTACTATTTCAAATGTTTAACTGACTGTCTGGAGTGTAATTTCCTAAAATCACCGCTTAAATAAACAATGTTAATTTTAATGCAAATAGTACATGTTTTTAACTTCATATCACCGGGACTGACCTGCCTGCAGCTCGTCCCCTGCAGGAGGCTGCTAACAGCCCCAGTGCCCCTCAGTCCAGTCCAGCTCAGAGCTCCTGTCCTGATCCAGAGTCCGCTCTGTCGCCCCCTGCAGGCAGCAGCGGCAAACTGCAGCTCAGTAAGTGCAGTGTTTGTGCAAAAGCCCCTGAAGCAGTTTGAGGACTTCAGGAAATAAACTGACTCCATGAACACAGAGTGACATGCAGGTGTGGAGGATTTGCTAGCTGGCTTTTCTGGCTCAGCAGCTGCATGGTTGTTAAAAAAGTGGAGAAAACACTTTGAGAGCGTGTTCATCTTGGCTAGTTTATTCTGTTCTCAGTTTGAGCTGATGTTCAGTGTGTTTGCATGCAGTTTGTGGTTTTCTGGTGAAATGGTTTTATGCCTCATTCCCTGAATTTCTGCTGCATTTGAGTCATTATTTGACTTCTCCCAAAGACTTTTTAAATGACATGGATATTGTTTGTGTGTGTGTGCCGTGAAAGATTTCTGGAGTTGTGTCACTTCAGACAAGTTGTCTTAGTTGAAGTTTTTGTATTTTAATGGTTTTCTTAACCATTTGTTTGGGCATTTTTTGAGCTGTGGTATCTTGATTTTTGTTGTTGTACTAATTTCTGGCCATTTCCTCCTTTGTCCTGTTTCTGGTTTAAGGTTAAGTTTTCAGAAGGAACTAGTTTACTTGTAGATGATTTATCAACAGAATGTCAATAAGTTCCCCCAAAGAGTCTGATGACATGAATGTTACTAAGGAATTAATCTCTTCGTAATGACTTTTGTTTACTATTTTTTGAACTCATTCTTTGAATGTGGCCGATGAACTCTTGAATGGATGTAATACAGGTTAATACAGGGTGATACTGATGATATTAGTGATTCAACAAAACCAAATCTAAGAGCAGTCACATTTGATGGACATTAACAAACCTCACTCTGCCTAAAGTGTGTGTCCAAAGTGATGGTTTGCAGAAAACCCATTTAAAACAGCTCGTAGTGCTCAAAGCAACTAAGACACCTGAAATCGTTAAAGGGTTAAGTTTCTTGTCAAAAACGCTTGATGTTTTCGTGGCACTGTGTTAGACATGGAGAGTGTACCAAACACACCACACTCTCCAGAGTGACATCAAATGTCACGTACCGGAGGCGTGTGATGAACTTAATTCAAATGTCAGAGGTTTCAAGTAAATTCAGGGAGAGCATGAGGAGCAGCGTTTGTACGTTCAACCTCCAAATGATTTCTGACAGTCTCTGACCTCCTCTGGTTCTGTTTCTGTCTTCTGTCAGCTCGTAAACAGGAGATAATTAAGATGACGGAGCAGCTGATTGAAGCCATCAACAACGGGGATTTTGACGCTTACACGTAAGTTAAAACCTCTTCAAGTCATCCTCTGTTAGACTTATTTTATTCACTTTCTTGCATTGTTGAAATATTTCTGTCACAGCGTAATCACTTGCCTGTAAATTACTTATTTTGGGTTCAACACATACTTCAATCTAACCAAAGCTTTAAAAGTCATGTGATCTATTCTGCAGCATTTATTCCTCCTCACTCTTTCCTGCAGGATAAATTCTTGAGCTGAAGTTTATTTATGCTTTCCTCTGTCAGGAGAATCTGTGACCCTGGACTGACTTCTTTTGAGCCAGAGGCTCTTGGAAACCTGGTGGAGGGGATGGACTTCCACAAGTTCTACTTTGAGAACTGTGAGTTGCTCAGTGTTCTTACATTTTTATAACAGTTTCATTCATGTTTCTACAGTGATTGTTTATTCCCTTTGTATCTGCACTGAAGTAGGCCTTTTGTTTACAAGACTTCAATCTAAAGACTCTTTAGAATGGTCCCTTAGTGTCATTAGAGGTCAAAAACCTTCAATTCTGTTTTTTTGGTTGGGCAGATTTGTCTTCCTTCAAGACGTAATAATGTGAATCTTAATGGTGAAATACATTTTATTAGATAACAACATAATATCTTTTCACCCTTTTGTCTACGCCTGCAACTAACAGATATTTTTATTATTCAGTTGTTGAGTTGACTGTTGAGATGATGTAGATAAACAGCAAATTTGAGAATCTGGACCAACAAATTTGGGGAGGATTTTAACTTATACAAAAATTCAACTATCAAAACTAGGCATTTTTCCTATTCTTAGTATCTGCATTTTTTGTCTGTATTGGCACTCAGTTGGTTACACGTCACAAGTATTAGCCTAATGAACTGAAGTAAAGTTGTGGAGTAAATGGTACTCAGTTACATTCTGTCACTGGTTATTCTAAATTTAAGTATTTATGGAAAATGTATCAGTTCCAATCTATCGGTTATCGACTCATCATTGCAGCTCTTAGAAAACTGGGGTATAAACGTATCAGAGTGGATATTGATCGCTTAAACTCTGCAGTGTGTCCACAAATGTGTACTGTGCTGTCATTCTGAATTTTGCAGGAAATGTGTGTAAAATGAAAAGCCAGACATCTTTAAAATGTCCATTGATTTAAGTCAGTATGAAGTGATCAGTCTATAAATACACTCACCCTTCGGTTAGGTAACCATTAGCTCCTCAGGCTGTTTGAAGCTGCCAACATGTGTTGGCAACATGTGGCAGCTCTAAATATGCTAAACGTTCTCGAATTCCGTTACTCAGCTTCACGTTGACACCTGTCAGGTCCTTTTACAAACAGCTGAGACACAATGTTTTCCGTCCCCACAGTGCTGAGTAAAAACAGCAAGCCGGTGCACACCACCATCCTCAACCCCCACGTCCATCTGATCGGCGAGGACGCCGCCTGCATCGCCTACATCCGCCTGACGCAGTACATGGACACCCAGGGCCGGCCGCGCTCCTGCCAGTCGGAGGAGACGCGCGTGTGGCATCGCCGAGATGCCAAGTGGCTCAACGTGCACTTCCACTGCTCAGGAGCACCAGCTGCACCCCTGCAGTGAACTGAGAACCCAGGCCCAGGTAAAGTGGGAACACTTGAGTCTGAAGGGGGCAATAACAGTGATGCATTATGGTCGACTGTAGAAGCTCTTTAA
>OMLP01032011.1:43177-58492 GCA_900302685.1 Spondyliosoma cantharus | reverse complement strand
GCATTGGGGCTGCGGGGCTGACAGGTGGAAGGAAAAAAAAAAACACTCTCATCTGACTAGCCTCCTCTATCCTTCCATTGGGGCCCCGTGTGAGCAAAGTAATGAAGTCCAAATTACAGCACAGGATTGCTAAGAACAAGCCTCTATTGTTCGCCCTCAGGGCACACTAAATGAGTGTCACAGCAAGCAGCGGGGCACAGACCGTTACTGCACTATTTAGTCTGTCCCGTTGTCTCAAGACGGCCCCGTTTGAGAGGTTCTCAGATCAGACAAATACTGCTCCCCTCCTCCCGCTCTCCTTCGCCTTCACCCTTTCCTCTGTACAGCCAACCCCTCCCCAACTCCTCACCCCAAAATAGGCCAAATCTCCTCCATTGTGTTTCGACTGCCTAGTGTGAAATTCAGTGTGACGTTAAATGTTTTCTAATGAATAATTACTGAATGGATATGCAGGGGGAATTTGTGTAATGGATTGTAGACTGCATTTTAAAGACGTCTTTTTTGTCTCTGCTCCGTGGTATTTACAGGACAAAAACACTTGGCCTTTCTCAGAAGAAATGAGGGCCCATAGGCGGAGGATAGAGGCAAGGGGAGGGTAGGGGGACGGAGGGCTTTGTGTCAATTAGATCCAATGGATTATCTTTTTTTAATGTTTTTACAGAGAGAGTTGAGAATCAAAGGACTTCTGCTTCCAAAGGAGAGGAGAGAGAGAGAGAGAGAAAAAAAAATACAAAACCAACAAAAGCTGTGAAAACCTTTGGTCTAAGTGTTGGTGCTGAGAATGCAAAACAGATTGGTGGAATTTTTCCCACTATGCCTCTTAAATGTGCCGCTGTTTTGGGCTCCCCCGAGTCCATTTGCACACTGTGTTGTGTTTGGTCGGTGCATCAGCTCTGGTGAACTATGCGGGCTGCCAGCCAAGGTCCCTGCGCGCTGTGTCGCGATCATTAGCTTCTGTCTGTTCGTCTGCACAATCACGGAGCTCTGCTTCAAAGACACGTCGGACCTCTGGACCCCTTATTTCAATAGAACTAACAGGGACCATGTTTGTGCTTTTTCTGGTGCTTTCTGCTGCTCCGTCCTCCCCCGCGGAGCCATTTATTCAAACACTCATTCATCCAGCCGCACACGTCAAAACACACGGCTGAGAACTTTGAACATCATTGTTGCGCATGCAAAAATGTGTTACACTTAATTTAGCAGCTTGCTTCTGAGTTAACCCTCGAAAAAACTAAAATGTTTGTCATAACGTTAAAGTATTGAATGTGTTGCATGTTTAAGCAACAGAGAAATCTTCAGGTCGTGATGATAAATGAGTGGATACGTGACTCTCGGGTTGAGCACTTTGTCTTCCTCATGGTCGATACAACTTGTTGCACAGGGGCAGCTGGACATGGAGGGCGCCCTGACCGCCAGGGACCGCGTCGGAATCCAGGATTTTGTCCTTCTGGATGAAACCACAGATGCGGCTTTCCTCAGCAACCTCAAGAAGCGCTTCAGCAAGGATCTCATCTATGTGAGTCTGGGAAAGCAGCTTTTAAAGGGAGAGCTGGATGCATATTTTCTCCTCTTTCCTTGGCTTCATCTAGAGGGTTTTTTTTTTTTTGTGTGAGTTGCTGACTTTTGGAAAAACTCAACAGCAATACAGCTTCTTTTTTTTGTTTTCCAAATCATGCCCCAGTTACTCAAGATGAGATACAGACTTTGTTGTAGGAAATTATTTTCTTGGACTTTCAGCTTTCTTTGCACGGAAGAGAGGGCAGCATGAAAACCTTCCTAGCTGAGTCTTAACGTTAGCTCGTGTGCTTCTGCGTTGTGTTGGTTTGGATGATGCTGTGACACCGGGATCTCTTTGGAGACGATCTCCGTTGATCCTGACAAGAATGAGTAACAAGCAGAACCTCCATGTAAATAATACCGTCCACTCCAGCTCCTATACAAATAAAATAAAGATAAAGATGTCGACAAGCCGGTTAGTTAGTTCGGCTTTCAACTGTTGAAACTACTGTTTTTAAATGCTACTCTGTTGGCATGTACACATTGTTAGGCAGGAACAGACATCATAATAATGTTGTTGGAGAATTGTACAAAAGGGCAGAGGTGGGGAACCCAGAAAGCATTTATAGTCGGGAGCGCAGAAGAAGAAATGAAAGAGGAGGAGCTCCGAGCTACACACACAGTCCACACATATTGGATTTGGAGGCATTTTCTTGTCAGGCAGTGACAGATTTCGTGTAATTGATTACATACACATTTGATTCAACACACAGGTTTGACCCGGTTACACTCGCTTAGTTAGCCACGTTTGCTGGCCTCCTGTAGACGCACGCTTCCTTCTGTGCAGCGATACGGTCGGCAGGTGTGGTTTGGTAGAAAGAAAACAGCTCCTACGTGAAACTGAGTTTTTCAAATGCATCATGTTGTCGCTCTAAAGGTCCATTTAGTAAGAAAGAAACCCAACCTGCAGTTTGCTATTTTTGATTTTTGGGGTGAACTTTCCCTTTATTCCTTGTTGTCATCAAATGGGTCTTAATAAGATTAATAAGTTCATTTTACCTTGTTCTTTTAGACGTACATTGGCACATTGTTGGTGTCAGTCAACCCCTACAAAGACCTGGACATCTACAATAAGAAACAGATGGAAACATACATGGGCATCAACTTCTTTGAGCTTCCACCTCACATGTGAGTGTAACAACCTGTGTGAACATCTCTACGTTTGTGTGGCCTGAAGAAGAAGCTCTCGGTAACGATAAGCTAAAGTTGCCGTGCATCCCTACAGCTACGCCTTGGCAGACAACGCCTACCAAACCATGCTGACGGAGTTCGACAATCACTTCATCCTCATCTCCGGTGAGAGCGGAGCGGGCAAGACGGAGGCCTCCAAGAAGATCCTGCAGTATTACGCCGTCAGCTGTCCGAGCACCACCCTTCTCAACACCGTCAGGGACAAAATGCTCATGTCCAACCCCGTCCTAGAGGTCCGGTGGTTATGTTATATCATTGTAATGACAAACCCATAAAAAGCTGGTCGTGCTTTAATTAATGAGTCTGTGTGATGTGGTGTTTCTCCTGCAGGCTTTCGGCAACGCCAAAACACTGAAAAACGACAACTCAAGTCGGTTTGGGAAGTATATGGACATTCAGTTTGACAGCCAGGTAAGAATTAAAGGACAGATTCACAGAAGTGGAGATATAGATAACAATATAACTAGATTGGCGCGAAACCAACCACCTAAATATGCCTGATTACATCCAGATCCATACATTGTTCCCTGAGAAATTACATGAAAAATGAGGAATAAGTAAGTGAGAAAGAAAATCCTGGATCAAAGTTTCGTGGATCTCCATTTTTGTGTAATCCTGCTGAATAATCGATGAACCAAGACATGGACACAGGTGAAAACATCAGCTCCTAGTGGAGGGTGAATATCAATGTACGAGAATTAAACTTTATCTTTCGAGAAATCAATATTTTATCCAAAGGAGATCGTTTTGAATCCGTCCACTGGACCGTAGGCTGTTTTCCTCTGCGAGTCGTAGAGCTGCTGTCTTTAGGGTCATGACGTCCACAGGGCGACGCCGTCGGAGGTCACATCCTGAACTACCTGCTGGAGAAGTCGAGGGTCGTGCATCAGAATCACGGGGAGAGAAACTTCCACGTCTTCTACCAGCTTGTGGAGGGAGGAGAGGACGACCTCCTGCACCAGCTGGGCCTGGAGAGAGACGCCCAGCATTACAACTATCTCACCCAAGTACGCACAACTCAGCGACGCCGTTTCAGTAAAATATTTATGACCCCATTAATATTTATGAGGCAATTTGACAACCTGATGCTGCGTTTGCCGTCTCTGACAGGGAGAGTGTGCCATCGTGTCGTCCATTAATGACAGAAACGACTGGAAAACAGTGAAAAACGCTCTGCAAATCATCAACATCGAGGAGATCAACACGAATGTAAGTCGGATGCTGTACGCTCTCGTTCAAACCTCCGACTCTTCCCTACTAGTCTGTCATCGCCTCATGGGTTATTTTGTTCTGCGCAGCACTTGTTTGGGATCGTCGCGAGCGTTCTCCACTTGGGGAACATTCATTTTGAGTCCAACAGCAAAGGCCAAGCCGTCCTGACCAACAATGACGAGCTGCGCTGGGTCTCAAATGTAAGAAAGTAGAAGTCATCCACCTGTAGATATCCAGGACTTTTTGCAAACACGTCAAATTGTAAAATCACCACATGTCATTTTTTTTTTTTACCTTGAAGCTGTTAGGAGTTGATGCTCGCGGCCTCCAAGAGGGACTGACATACAGGAAGATCGAAGCCAGACACGATCAGGTACGCACAGGTGGTTTATTTGCGGTTCTGTTTTCAGGAAGTGTTTGAACTCCAGCTCTCATTTTGCCTCGCTGTGAAGGTCCTCAGCCCGTTCACGATCGATCACGCCATCTACGCCCGAGATGCCCTGGCCAAAGCCATCTACGGGCAGACCTTCACCTGGCTGGTCAACAGGATCAACGAGTCCATGGAGAACAAGGTGAGAGAAGCAGAGTTGGAGGACGCGTGATCAGTGGCAGGCAGTGAGGATGAGCGTGTGCTGACTCTGTATTTCATCAGGACCCTTCGAGGAAGAGCGTCATCGGGCTTTTGGATATTTACGGATTTGAGGTTTTCTACGTAAACAGGTATGCAGACAACATTTTCCATGATTGATTCTGTGATGATGCCTCTGACGTGTTTGTCCCGACCCGCTTCCTTTAGTTTCGAGCAGTTCTGTATAAACTACTGCAACGAGAAGCTGCAGCAGCTTTTCATCCAGCTGACCCTGGCGTCCGAGCAGGAAGAATATGAAGCAGAGGGCATCGAGGTAATCCTGCGTGTGTTCACGTCGACCGGTGTCGAATTGAGCGCCACAATCTGATTTTCGTCATTTGCTTCCTCAGTGGGAGCCGGTTCAGTTCTTCAACAACAAGATCATCTGCGACCTGGTGGAGGAGAAACACAGAGGGATCATATCCATACTGGTGTGTGTTTACTGGAATAGAACTACTCTGGATTATAATACGCTGAGGCAGAAGTTTGATCGTGGTTTTAACGATGATCCTGCAGGATGAGGAGTGTCTGAGGCCAGGAGATGCCACAGATCTCACCTTCCTGGAGAGACTGGAGGACAAGATGGGAAACCACCCTCACTTTGTCACGTGAGTTAAAACCTGCAAAACACCTAAAAAGTTGCTTGAGAAATGACATTAATTTCCCTATTTTTGGTTATTAAGCATCTGTTTAAATGTACAAACTCTGTGTAACCGTCATTATGTAATTCAAAGCTGCTCCCCAACGCTAAGACTCGGTCCATCGACGCTCGGCTGGCTGGTGCCGTGTGAGCGAGCCGACACTGAGCCGATAGAGATGGAGGATTAGGATTGGTCTGCAAAGCCTCTCACTCTTCATCCCTCTGTCTCTCTCCACCTCTTTGACTGCAGGCACAAACTGGCTGACAAAATGACACGTAAGACTCTGGAGAGGGGAGATTTCCGTCTCTTGCATTATGCCGGGGAGGTCACCTACTGTGTTGTGGGTAAAAGAAGCCACGACGTCAAGTCCTGTTACTCAAACATCTTTTTATTTATTTATTTTTCTATTTTCGACTGATTAACAAGCCTTTTATTTCTTCTTTGCTACATTCTAGGTTTCCTGGACAAAAACAATGACCTGTTGTATAGAAACATAAAAGATGTAAGTCTACAAATTAACATTTTACATGTTTTTCAGGCAAGGATACATTTATTTTTTGGTTTATTGATCACTGAATTGTGCTCATAGACTGTTTTCACAGCAGATATTTTGACTCGTCACAGCAGAAACTGCACATTAAAGGAAAAGTTCACCCAAAAAGGAAAATTCAGTCATTTTGTTACTCCCTCAGGCCGATTAAGAGTCAGGTGAAGTTTTGCAGCAACCTGAAGTAGATGGGGACTTGTAGTTGTAATTCAAATCTTTGGAGGCCCAAACATCCCAAACTGATTTGAAAATATATTTTTTACATCCTTAACACACGGTGGAGCTTGTGCACCCACTTTAGTCAGGGGCTTAGCAGCTAAAATGAAGACTTTGTCCTAAAAATTGGTGTTAATAAAGTATTTTCTTCTGGACTCAGGACTTCTGGAGACTTGGATTATTTCAGACGAGCTGTGTGGAGCCATTTTACATTTTTCTTATATTTGTTTTGTTACGTTTAATAAAAAAAGTCCCCGTTCACTTCAGTCGTTTAGGAGAACGCTGTTTCACTGTGAAGCTCCAGAAATGTTTTGTGGGCACATAATAACTGAAGTTTCATCTCTGGATGACCTTCTTTGAGCTACGCTTTAAGATGGCAGCCAGTCTGACCCGCCAGCCCTCAGCATCTGTATTTGACAACCTCGGAATGAGATCCAACAATCGACCATCTTTCTCCAGAGTTGCTTTTTTTTGATGACTGTGGTCACAGTGTTTTTAGTTACACCTGCGTTTGACAAGACAAAATGTTTTGTTTTTTTTCTCCCTCAAAGCTGATTTGTCAGTCTAAAAATGCCATAGTCAAAGACTGCTTCTCCACGATGGACGCGGACAGCAGGCGACGACCAGAAACAGTGAGTTCTCACTCAAAAAAAAACAACTGCCAGCTCTTTCTTTATTTGCAACTTTATAATGGCCATAATTACCCATAAATGTACCATTAGTTAATGATGGTTATTTGAAAGCGTCACTACATTTTTTAAGGAGTAAAAGTCTGCACGACGTCAGCGGGCGCTGTGACAGAGTGAACCGTTGAGACGAAGACGAGTCACTTCTCCCGGCTGTCAGTGGCAGTCTGACTGTGTCATCACTGAGCCATGTGTATCTGACAGGTGAACTGTTGGGGATTATGACCCTCGTGTTGTGTCTGTAGGTGGCGACCCAGTTTAAGAGCAGCCTGCTGAAGCTGACAGAGATCCTCATGGCTAAAGAGGCCTGGTACATACGCTGCCTCAAGTCCAACGAGTCCAAGCAGCCAGGTACTTTCATGGACGCCACATGTAGCTGTTTGAGTAACAGGATGCAGATGTTTGAATTGGATCCTCCCTCATGTTAACACAGGTCTGTTTGATGAAGCACTCATCAGGCACCAGGTGAAGTACCTGGGCCTGATGGAGCACCTCAGAGTCAGACGAGCCGGCTTTGCGTACAGACGTAGATTCGACGTCTTCCTAAAGAGGTACGAAGGAGCACAGAGTCTGGACTTTCAAATTAAAAACCTTGGTTTGAGTAGCTCCTCTGTGGCGCATTTCAAACGTGTTGAGGAGGTTGTTTGCTGCATTCGACAGATATAAACCCCTGTGCCCAGCCACCTGGCCTCACTGGAGAGGAGAGCCTGCTGATGGAGTGGAAGTGCTGGTTCAACATCTGGGCTACTTGCCAAATGAGTACAAGATGGGACGGTGAGGACGGCGCTTCCTGCAGACAGCACAGGCAAACGTGCTGAAAGCAACGAGTAACCAAGACACACGTTTTATTCTTTCCCTTTTGTTGTAGCACCAAAATATTCATCCGTCATCCGAGGACTCTTTACGCCACAGAGGATGCTTATGAGAAATGTAAACACGAGCTGGGTGAGTGCAAATCAGCTGTTTGTTATCAATGCTCAGCCTTTGCGAGTCGGACAGAGATTTGATTTAATGCTCTGGATTCGCAGCGACGAGGCTCCAGGCCAAATACAAAGGGTACAAACAAAAGGGCGAATTCAAAAAACAGAAAGAAGCCGGTAAGTGGCGCAACATATAAAGCAGACGAGACACGCTGTGCTGGTTTGTTGTGTGAGAGAAGGGACGATCACGCACACTCTGTTTTCTTTTGACATCCTCAGCCACGAAGATTGAAACGTGTTGGAGAGGAGTGCAGGCCAGGAAGGAGAGAGAGAAGAGAGCCTGGGCTGTAAAAGTCATCAAGAAGTAAGATGAGAGTCAGATGTCATCACTCAGCTCCTCTCCTACGTCACATTTGCACTAATTCGATATTTTTTTTTAACGAATTATAGATTTATCAAAGGTTACATGAACAGAGGGCAAGCGAAGAGCTCAGACAACTCGGAGTACCTGGCCTTCGTCAGACAAAACTACTTAAACAGGCTTAAAAAACATCTGCCAAAGACCGTTCTGGACAAAACCTCCTGGTTACCTCCACCTGCCGTGCTCACAGAGGTACAACCATTTACTCAGCTTCACTGTAAAACACTTTAAATACAAGATCACATTCGACTCTTTGTGTTTTTTTTTGTTTGCAGACATCAGAGATACTGCGTAAGCTTCACTACCGCCTGATGGTGCGGAAGTATGTGAGAGGAATCACAGCTCAGAGAAAAGCCCAGGTAACACACGCGTAAACGCATTTCATAAGACCGGATGCTCGTATGTTTTGGTTTTCCGTTGAGCAACGGCATATTTTTCGTCCCGTCAGATTCAACTGAAGCTCGTCACCAGCAACATCTTCAAGGGCAAAAAGGAGAGTTACCCTCAGAGCGTCGCTCAACCTTTCATGGACACCAGAATCAGTACGTGTCAGAAACATTCACAGCGCTGGAGTTTTCGTTTTGAATGTGTTCAATCATTTAATATCTTTGCAGGCGACCAAGACATAAACACGAGGGTTCTCCAGATGATTCGCAATGAGCACATTAAGGTAATAAAGTAATTATGCACCCAGAGGAAATACAGCGTCAAGTCAAACGCACAGACTGACTGTGTTTCACTCTGTGTTTCTGCAGTACAGTGTCCCAGTTATTAAATATGACAGGAACGGTTTCAAACCGAGGCCGCGGCAGCTCACCCTCACCCAGACGGCTGCCTACGTGATCGAGGAGGCCAAGATCAAACAGAGAGTTCTGTACACGTCGCTCAAAGGTCAGAGGGACGTGATGACGTCTGTCACACCAGCAAGACCACCAGCTGTGTTTTCATATTGGGGTTAAAAGTGTCTGTTGCTACTCGCTGCAGGTATTTCGGTCAGCAACTTGACTGATGGCATCGTCGTGTTCCACATCACATGTGAGGACCCTAAACAGAAGGTATGTGGCTTTGCAGAAATGCCTCTTTTCTTAATCATATAAATGTGACTTGTTAGACGTATGAATAGTAGAATGTATCTGACAACCACATGTATTTAACCACAGATTTTCTCCAGGTATGATTCAGATTATTGCATCAAATTAAAAAAAAACATATTTCCGGATTCCTGCTATTTTGTGATAGTGATAAACAATAGCCTGTCTATGTTTATTTTGTATTTTCTGCAAATTATTCCTCTGTTGCAGAGCATAAAACTTAAATGTCAGTTTACCAATCTCACTATTAATATGTTGACTTTCAAGAACCGGGTCGCGTTGGGACCTGGTGCAGTGTTTGTGTCTTTCTTCAGTGCGAAAGCAGCTTTACGCCACTGGATATTTAAAAAGAGATAGAAGTTTCTTTTTAAATGCACATAAGCATAGTAAAGTAGATTCCATTCATCTGATTGTACATTATCGTGTGATTGTTTCAGGGGGACCTTGTGATGCAGTGCGACCACTTGTTTGAGTTTTTGACCAAACTCTGCGTCATTGCTAACAAACAGAACGCAATCAAAGTGGTTCAGGGCAGGTGAGTCTGTGTGTAAGAAAGAATTGAAGAGGTTGGATTTTATTTGTGTTTTGATCTGAAACACTTGTGTGTGTGTTGCGTTTTGTCTGCAGCATTAAGATTGAAATCCAGGCAGGTAAAGAAAGTGCGGTGGACTTCAGCACTGGACATGAACCGATGGTATACAAAGCCAAGAATGGACACCTCATGGTGGTGAGACGAGTGTTTTTATTCATGATGAAGAGTAGTGTGCGTACTGCTCTGCCTTCAAATGTATCTGCACACAAACAGATGCAACACGAATCAAGTGGTTTGTCTCTGCAGGTTGCCACTCGAGCTCGGACACGGTAACGTGTGTGGGGTCGAGAAGACACACAAGAAGCCCCTGCATATTTCATCAGGAGACCCCTAAGGGGAGATCAGCATCTCTACAGGAGACACACCTGACCTGAAACAAGCAGCACTTTAGAAAACATGGATGAGCTTGTTTCATTGTTCAGCAACACAGTTTCTCATCTATAAATACTGGTCAACAATGATTTTTAACATAATTCTGGTTTCAGCAACGACTCACACTGAACTGTAAATCAAACATTTAAATCTACAAGGTAAAAAAAAAAAAAAATACTCAACTTTGTTCAAACAGCTTCAAAGAATGTAATTCTGATTTTAGAAAATGAAGCCATATGTATCATAATTTTCTATGTTCACCGATGAGAACACATGCATTAAAAACAGAACCAAAGAATGTTTGTAGAAATTTATTTGTGATAAAGTATGTATAAATATAAAACATACATATATGTTGACTTCTGTACAACAGACCTACAAGTACTGTGATTGTTAGACATATTTCAACTCAAACCCATCGTGTGCAAACACTACATTCTCTGATGAATGCGGCGATGAAGGACAGGTCTAATTTCTCTGCCTGTTAAAAGCTTGTAGACAGGATTCCCTCCCTGCCCGGGAGATCTCTGGTTACAGTCATTCACTTCAACCTCAGCATCCATCATTCAATCACCCCGGTACATTTAACACCTCAGGTCACAGCTCAAGTTCCCTCCACTGAAAATAATGAACATTTAGTGGAGTGAAGGGAAAATGCATAAATGTTAAAACTAAATATGACAGAAGCACTACAGTGAAATGTTGCACCCAACTGTGATATCTTAAGTGTATCAAAAATTATTAAATCTTAAAAAAAGGTTTAATTGCCATTACCTGCAGGCTAAGAAGTAACCTTGGTAACATATTCTAAGAGAAAAACATCGCCACCATGTGGTTACGTGGTGTACAACATCTAGGTAATCCACTGATGACCTTAGAGTGGACCCGTCAGAACCGTGTTAAGGAGAAGCAAAAATTATGTACATTGATTTTTAGCTGCTTTCATGATACAATTCTTGTTCTCCTGAATTTAATGTTAGGACCTCAAATCACAAGATTTATACCAACAATACTATATTCTTTTTTATTCACACACTCAGGTAAAACTGGTCACCTGCAGTGATAAATGCTAATGAACACATCTAAGGTATTCTGCACGCTAGCAGAAAAAGTGATAGAAGTCATCAAGACTAACGAACAGAGAACGAAACACTACAGCCTGTTAGACCACACAACGAAGACGACAAGTGGACACAAACAAACACTCAAAAAAATCACTTCACCACTACACACTGTTGCATGACACTCATCTCATAGTAGTCTCCTGGAGGAAAAGCTGGTAAAATAAAGAGTAAAAGTGAGACAGAGAGGCGTTGGGTGATGTAAGGCACAAGCGTGATGCAAAGATTGTCCAGGGTCAGAGACACAGGCCGACGGGTCGAGGGAGAAAAGGTCACTGGTGGTGGTGCGTGCGGTCATCAGGTCGTTTGATATGAATCCTACGAACTCGCTCAATTCGTTCTCGCTCGTCATCCTCATCCAGATGATGAGATCGTCCTGCAGCGCCCCCTGTGGCCTCCAGCAGGGCATTGTCGGGACCCCTCCCGTCATGGGACTCATACAGGAGGATGTTGAGGGTCTCCTCATAGATTCGAGCTTCGGGGAACTCCACCTAGGAGACAAGTAGAGTGTTACACAAGAGATTAATGAGGATATCTAAACAACATACTGTAGCTCTATGATCGAGGACTCTTCAGTTTGGGGATATTACAAATGCACATCTACCTTTGTCTGCTTCTTCTCTGTCGCATAAACAATGGAGGTGCAGCACACTTCAGCAATCTTGCGCCCTTGGCCATAAAATGACCAACAACAGATCTCATCCCCAATCACATCTTTGATGAAGAGCACCCGACCGTTGAACCGCAATGACAGCTTGTCAAACAGCTCAATATTTTTCAGCATGTTGTCATCAGAATTGCTGGAGGAAGAGAAAGTTACAGGACGGGCATTTATTAAAACAACCTGATCCATCCTTCTTTAATTAAACATGCTATTGTCTCATATTAGCTGAAGAGGACTCACCTGGTATATGAATACTTGTTGTTGCTTCTGTTATACAGCAGTTTGACAGTAGGCTGTGAAGACAAAGACGTTTGCATTTTGAAAGAAAAGCATTAATAAGAAATTTCACATTCAGCAAATGATGTAAAACACAACATCACTTACCTTATTAGAGGTTGCAATAAGCTTCTGCTCTTCCTTAGATGATGTCATCAGAGGCACTTTACAAAGGGGTTCATAAGTTTCTTTGTTCTGGAGGGGAAAAAAAATAAATATAGCTTTTTTGCCTGCAACATTCAAGAGGATGGACTCCACCTGCTGGAACAGAGTGGCACAGATGGTGAAGGACTAGAAACCCCCAACACAAAAAATGTGCTTTTCACACTGTACTCCACCCAGAACCACAAGCATTCTTAGAGCTCGAGGCTAAGAAAGCTTTTCTAACAATGCTGCTGGCTCTACTTTAGAACAATTTAGCCCAGAGTTTGCAGGGTAATGCCATTCAAATTGGGGCTTAAAGGTACTGGTGTGAATGGGGGCTTAAGTAAACTGAAAAGTCATGCATCATTCCAGAATGTAAACACGAGCTAACAGTTTGACTAGTTTAAATCCAGTCTTAGGTCAACCCTGGGTTAACAATGTGTGTGTGAATAAGGGCTAGCTTACCCTGCGGTCAACTCGTGGTCAGAAGCTAAGAATAACCCTGGGTGAAGAATATGCAGTGTGAAAAGTCCTACCAAGTGTCGTTGTTTTAGTTACTGTCACCAAGAACTGCTGACGTTAGTTTAAAATGATTCTCCACCATAGTAGTTTTTATCTTTTTTAAATAACATTTTCATCTGTATTGTTGTACATTGTGCTTAAATACTGAAAATGAAATGATGAATGTATTTATTTTTAGAAAACATTTAAGGAAATAAACAATGAAAATAATGACACCTATTCATTATGAAGAGAACAGTACGGTGCAGTCCACGGAATTTAAGTTTATATCAAAATCTTAATTTAAACTTAATAATTAAAAACTATATGTTTAAAAGGTGAAGAATAGTCAGAAATTACTCGAATGAAACATTACCAAGTAATAGTTCCGTGGCATTAATTTAACAAATATTCCAATGATATGAGGAGAGATTAAGTATTGATACATTGCCCTGTATACAACTGACAGCTTTTTGGTGATAGTACCTGCAAGGCAGCTGTACATTCATCAGCTAGGCCCTGGACAAGGTAATACTTGGCCTCAGCGAGCAGTTCCTCGGTCTCCCGTCGGCTGTCTGGGAGCGGCACAGCCCCGTCTCTAAGGTAGTTAAGGATTGTTCCAAAATGTTTCCCACAGCGATCAATCAAAATCCAACCTAAAGATTTAAAATTGTGAAACATTAGTTAGTAAAGGATCCTGTCCAGAGCAGGAGTGCACTCTGCATATCAATTTAATATTTCCACCAACAGCTCACCTTCACTGTCTGTGAGGACCTCCATCCTGCCACTGAACATGGCTTTGAGCATCGTGTCCTGTTTGGTTAAAGTCTGCATTGTAGTGTAGTACAGCGCTCCACCCACATTTAACTTCACATACTTAGAGCTGGGGCTGGAGCCCTTGAAGGATGTAGTCCGTGTTGTAGCTGCCGGCACTGCCGAGCTCACCACACTTTCTCCTGACATATCTTCCTGGAACAGAACAAAACGAAATATAAAGTGAAACCTGAGTCAGGGCTGGTATGTAACTGGATTTACGGGATTAATCCAATAACATTTTAAGGATTAGGTTGGTGTTATTCTTTCTTTTACAAGTTTTTTCTGACTTCCCTTTGCACATTTGTTGTTTCTATGAGATAAATTATCTTTTAAATTGGATTTCCGATATAAAATTTCATTTTTAAAAGGGTCTAAATGCTGATGGGAGCGGCACAGTGTATGTCAGATTGAGTCAGCATGAATCACAGAGTCCATGTTCACAGTGCTCTGGCAGGCTATTAGTTACTAAAATCAGTTAATTGCTGGTATTTTGATGAGATTTGTTGACTATGAGAAAAAGCGTAGAATATCATCACTCTAATCAATCACCCTGCAAAGTTAAAAACAACTAATTGTAGTAGCAAAATGTATCCTTTGCATTTAACCATGCGTGTTTTTGTTACCTTGCACTGTTTTATTTCACATATTGACCTATGAGCTCACGTTTTATTACACCTTTAAGCACTTTGAATTATGACCTGGCATATCAGCTGAAATTGGCTGACTGTTTACCCTTCACTTTAATTAAACCACATCATTAAAACTACATTAAGACAACCTCTGTGACTCATCTTGTATTTGTTCACTTCTAAACAAGAATATCAACCACAGTAACATCTTATCTATTTTAGTTATGACACTGGACTAATGTTAAAATTAAACTTTTCTCATCTGAACCTGTAATAACAGTTTTGAGGCAGCTGTCTTGTTAAAATGACAGTTTTTCTGGAAAAAAATGTTTAACTACATGATTACACACTATCTATAAAGCTGTAATAAAAATATGTTTAAATAGAGTCATAGACGGATCTGACTATTTAAAAAACATAAAATCAATCTATGTCCAGGGGTCTTTCATACTGTTAGTACAGATTATGCGTTATCAAGTCCAGACTGCCATGACAAGGCTTTGAAAAAGCTGGAACCATGGACCTATAACTGGGCTGGAACAAGGCAGACACCATTCAGACAGTACCGACTTTTACTATACGGCTACTATCCTTTTTCAACGCGCTAATCTTAAACGCTATCACATGTACGACGGTCCACAGCCGCCTTCTGTTTAATATAGTAGCTAAACACCAAACCGCATCAATCAATCCAGTGGTTAAAGTCAAGAGTAATTTAATTTTAGCCAGAGAGGCTAAAGAGCTAGCTAGCTGGTTAGTTAGCTTTAAATAAAGTTACCAATATTAGTACAAGATACACACGCGTTAACATTCATCATTAAACGTTCTCTACATAACTTAAGGAGCGTGTTCGCACAAGAAGTTTGATAAAAAACGAGAATATTTACCATAGAACCCGCAACCGACTTATTAATTGTTGCTTGCTAACGTCAGTCAGCTAACACCCACTTCCTTCCGGCCCAGCACTGCGCAGTTATAAAAAAATGACGTCAACGTCCCAGTGCTCGGTTTAAAGGGACAGCTAACATTAGCGTTGTTTTGTTTTGCGTTAAACAGAGTTGGGGGAGTGTTCAGGGTGTGTTCAGATAAG
>OMLP01032011.1:17716-34844 GCA_900302685.1 Spondyliosoma cantharus | reverse complement strand
TCTCTGCTACGACTAACAAAAAAAAAAAAAAAGCGCAGAATCCCGAACACTCTACTACAACTACAACAACTACAACCGAGGAGGGTTTTTACTCTGATGCCCTCTGATCTCTGTGGACATTTTAAGCCATGTGGAAAAGATTTAGAGGTTTTAAAGACCTCTCAACATGATGTCATGGACTGGTTCGTCAACCACGTGAGACTGCTTGATTTGACGTCCGCTCGGACGGAAACGTTGCACACGTCTCTGCTGTTTATTGTGACTGTTGGGGAAAGGGACATGAGGGTGAATGTTACCTTATAAGCCTAAATATTACTTTACACAGGGTTCAATTGCATCATAAAAAGTCAAGGAAGAGATGTTGTAGTCATGAACCAGAAAGAGGACTTTAAAAGAAAAGGTTTAAGGAAAATTATTGAATCTGTACCATGTTCTTTTAATATGCAAAAACAATGTTTTCTGTCACGAAGGACTGTGGATACTTTTGTTGATAAGAACAATTGCCAGGTTTCTAGCTAGTCATATTACGGCCACTAACTTGTGTGAGGACAACAAATAAGTAATTACAATTAAAACGCAACCATCATATACTAATACAGATAAATGACTCTGGTTGTGTTGAATTAACATACAGTCTACTAATGGGATTAAAGTATTTAATCAGACAGGAGGATCCTGCTTTCGGTTCTCCTCCTTTTTCAATCCGTTCAAGCAAGAAAATCGTAAAAAAAACAAAAAACGCAGCGAAGTGATTCACAAACACACACTCCACGCTGCAGTGTGTGTTCGTGTGCCGGAGGGATGAAAGATACCTCACAAGCTTGTCTGTCTCGTCTGATGAGGTCGCTCATCTGTTTCAAAAATGATGTCAAGAGTAGGCTTTAAATGTACCAGTGGGCTGTCGATGCTGACTTTGAATATCCACCCTTTTAGTACAAAATAAAAATGATACCGGAAGTGTTCCCACCCTTCATGTCAACGTTTCCAATCTGTTTTTGAAGTGTGTTTGAAACTGGCTGCTGGACAAAAATTCAGTCATTATGTGCTCATCCTGGGGCGGCTGTAGCTCAGGAGGGTCGAGCGGGTCGCCTAGTGATCGGAAAGTCGCTGGTTTCGAGTCCCAGCTCCCCCCCCCGGCTGAGCTGAGCTGCATGTCGAAGTGTCCTTGAGCAAGATACTGAACCCCCAAATTACTCCTGATGTGCAGTTGGCGCCTTGCATGGCAGCCTCTGCCATCAGTGTATGAATGTGTGTGAGTGAATGGGTGAATGTGGCAAGTGTTGTAAAGCGCTTTGAGAGAGTCCCTTTACCATTTACCAGTCCTCGTGCTGGTATTAAAATCGGACGAGGTTATTTCATGGTTAAAAAAAACAACTGAAACTTTTGTTTGGCCGACTGTGGCACGCCGGACGGTTTTTAGCAAAAAAAGAAAAAACAGTAAAAAGATTCTTGTGGGAGCTCTTTAATATGTAGGATCCCTAATTCTGAATAACTTTTCATAATGGGAGCACAAAGGGAGTTCAGAGGGACACTTGGCACATCTGAACAATTCAGTATCACAAGTGTTTATTTTCTGCCTCTTGCCCATCAATACATTTCTTTTTTTGGCCCTCCAGGTGCTCCCCCTGCTTTAAAGACGTCACATTCTGCTTTTTGTGTTTTTACCTTTTTCCTTTACTGTGTTATGAAGCCTGCAAAGTGACAACGCCCTAAACCCCACGCCAAAGGGAGCACACTGACTCAATTCTTAGCATTTCATTAATGAGTTTATTTCAAACACCTGCTGAGTGGACGACCGCCTGCAGGCAGCGCCGCAGGGACTGAAGTGTGTTGTTGCTCTATTGACAGCAAACACGTTGAGAGCTTTAACAGCAGCCTGCAGCACTGAGAATGTCTCATTACACCACCTTTCCTTGTGCTCCTGAATAACGTGCATGGAGGATTATGGTGTAAATTCTCACGTCTGACTCATTTTCCCTCCGCTGTGGCCGGTTGACCTCACCGTGACTCTTGATGAGAGGTGAACACTGCCGCAGTGAGGATTTCCAGCACAAGCTGCAGCTGTTCTCGGCTGTTCACCTGCAGAACATGAACAGCCCGCCGAGCCCGTCTCCGGCCCGATGGTTCAGAGCGCTGCGGAGGTAAGACAGCATCACCTGTAGCATAGTTGGTCAAGTTTTGTTGCAGATTCTTCCCTTTTTTGCCCCTTGAAGAAACTAAAGCTGTGTCACTAATGCTTCAAGTTATTGTTTAATAGGCCTTAAATGATGATGTAATCAGTACTTGCAAAAGAAGCAACCAAACGCCGTAAAGTTTAATATTTAAAGTGTGTTTATGTGTTTAAGTAAGTGGATACAGTGAATGACTGTCCCCTGTTCAGCTCTACGTGATGTTTGGAGTGATTGGGTTTAAGCAGTGTTTTAAAAAGTACTAAAACTATTTTAAAGGTGCTATTTGTAAGAAAAGTTGATTTTGGAGTCTCAAAAAAGTCAAATAATGACACTCTGGGTTTCCTAAATCGTCAAAAACTGAAGCTTTGCCACGTAGAACGACAAAGTTTTCTGACAAAAAGCAGCTTCAAATATCAAAAGTAATTTTCTGGCAATAAATGTAGTTAAAGCAACAACAAGGAGCTGTGAGATTTTGTTTTTATTGGCCCATGTGGACAAAAGAAGGAATATAACATCAAAATTAAATTATTATCCCGCTTCTTTTTAACTGGCTGACGTCGTACACAGTGTAAATGTAAAGACTTCCAGTCTGCAGGCTGATCTGTTGGTATCTGTTAAGAATAACTACATTCTCACGGATTGTCTTGTTTGCTTTTGTGGGTCAAAGAGACGCATCAAGTATCAAAAGTATAAGTAAGTGTTGAGGAGTAAAAAGCACAATATTTGCCTCCAAAATGTAGTGAAGTCGGAGCAATGAGTTGCAGAAATTAAAAATATGCAAGTCAAGTAAAAGTACCTCAAACCAGTACTGAAGTAAATGTACTTAGTGAAATTCCATCCCTGGTTTTAAGACTATTAGACTCCAGCTTTGTTAGTTTGTGCATCACCTGATTGGCTTGAGTAGTTAGGATTTTCCCCATCATCCCTGCTGCCAGTGAGGAATTTGCATAGGCTCAGCTGCACACTAACTCCATTCAGTTGAAGGATACTTGAGTGGAATAAACATGAGTGTAAAAGTGAAGGCGTGCAGCGCTTGTCAGAGGAACGGCCGGTTAACCTGCAGAAGGTACGTGACGGATGGATGAGCTCTGAGACTGTGGATGTAGTTTTTTTTTCTTGGCCTGTGGTGTCAAAAGTTAGTGACGTGACTGCTGTTTCAGGACCAGGCTGGGGGAGCCGTGTTTGAAGACGTATCCTCTGGAGTGCGTGGATCTGCTGAAAAGGGCCAGAGTCGCCTTCCGGGCCGGACGCACCCTGAAGGAAGGCTTCAGACTGGCTCAGCTGGAGGCTGCGGTGCGGATGCTGGAGGAGCACGAGTGTGACTTTGTGGATGCTCTCGGACGGGATCTTCATAAGGTGAGGAGAGCATAGAGACTTATCTACTCAACTCCTGTTCCTATGTGACTTTCACTTATTTTAACTGGATGTCTTGACTTTTGGGTACTTTCTACAACACTGCCTCTGAACTGACACAATTGTCCAAATAGTCATTTTCATCGTATTCATATCTTCATTCTTTGTTTTTGTTTTTGAACCAGCCACGCTTTGAGACAGTCGTGTCTGAACTGATCCTGGTCAAGAACGAGGCGCTTCATGCCGTCAACAACCTGAAGAAGTGGATGCAGCCGCAGCATGTGGAAAGAAACCTGGTGAGCCTCACAAGCATCTTGATGACATTATTAGGATTAATATGAGGACTTGAACAACCTTTTTTTTGGGAGAGAACATTCCGTCTGGCTGCTACAAAGAACTGCATTGTGCTGCCAAAGCAGATTAAAACCTAAGTTGCTGTGACCTTTCTGTGGGAATGAAGTCTTTGTCTGTGAGTTCAACCTGTGTGCTGACGTCAGCTTTCACTCATGAGAGTTCTGTTTGACTCGATCGGTGCAGTCCACCTCGTTGGACGAGTGTCTGGTGGTCAGTGAGCCGCTGGGGGTGGTGCTGATCGCGGGGACCTGGTGTAGTCCCGTCCAAATGTGTCTGGTGCCGCTGGTAGGGGCCATCGCTGCAGGTGCAGAGACTCAAAGAGCCTCATTTAATCAGTTTAATTCTGGTGTTATTTTCCCTCACCCAGGTGTCTAATGATGTTTCATTAATTTGCGTAGGGAACTGCGCAATAATCAGCCCCTCTGAGTGCAGCGCTCACACGGCAGAGCTCCTCCACCGCCTCATCCCGTTCTACTTGGACAATGTGAGTGATTACATAGCGGGGAGGACGGATTGGGTCATTTTCGTTAATCAGGTTACAGCAGCAACTTTTCTTTTTGAAGTCTCATGAAGGCTGAGCCTCACAGCTCAAATATCGAGTAGTTCAGGCAACGCTCAGTATGCAGGATGGATCAGACGGCCCTGTTTTTTCTTTCTTTTCTTTCTTCAATCCACTAAATTAAGCCTAATGACTCATTTGTAATTTGTAAGTCTAATCAAGAGGACTGCATTCGGTGCTTTTTTTTAAAGACGCTATTCGTTCAGACTTCAATCAGCAGTCTTAATGCGAGCTGAGACTTTGAAGAGTTCGTATCAGATCTGGGAGCATAGAAAGATTCAGCTTGTGTTAACTGAGGCCGCTTCAAAACTTGACTTTTGCAGGTGTACAAATGTAACGATCTGACCAAAAATTCTTGTTTTTCTCCAAGGAATGCTTCCATGTGATCATTGCAGGCTCGAATGACTTGCCCGAAGTTGTGGAACTTAAATTTGACCACGTCTTCTTTACAGGTAAAGGTAAAGTTGGCTATAAAAGCATTTATGTATTGAATTATTATTGGTTATTAAAGACGTCTGTCATTCCGTAGGGAACGGAGAGGAGGGCAGCAGAATTGCTCAGGCGGCAGCTCGCACGCTCACACCTGTCACCTTGATTTTGGACGGCAAGAACCCGTGTTATGTGGACCAACAGTGCGACATTGCCACCACCGCACAGCGCATCGCCTGGGCACGTTTTCACAACGCTGGACAGAGCTTGGCGGCACCTGGCTACGTACTGTGCCACACGGATGTCAAGGCGCGGCTGGTGCAGGCCCTCAAGTGCTGCCTGCTGCAGTTCTACGGTTCTGATCCCAGAGAGTCCCGCAGCTATGGCCGCATGGTCAATCTAGAGCTCTTCAACCGTACGAAAGACATGCTGTGGAGATCTGGAAAGGTGACTGTGGGTGGACAAGTGATAGAAGCAGAGAAATACATCGGTAAGCGGCCTCTGTGTGGGATTCTCTGACACGAAGCCGGTTGTGTCTTATGCATCAGATTTAATGCTGTGTTCTATTTTCTCTTTCTCTCTGAAGCCCCGACGATTTTGACGGAGGTAGCAGAGCAGGATCCCATCATGCAGCAGGACTTTTTTGGTCCAGTTCTTCCTGTTCTGACAGTAAACGATGTGGATGAGGCCATTGACTTTATTAATAAGCAGGAGAAACCCCTCTGTGTGTATGCATATTCAAGCAACAGCAAGGTACACGAGGGATCAGAGTAAAAGACTCTCTGTATTCATAGAACGAGCCGGATGCAGCCAATTGTGTATTCTGATCATGTGCTGGCCTTTCTGACAGGTCATCTCGAGACTAATGACCGAGACCTCTAGTGGAAGCTTTTGCGCCAATGACAGCGTCGTGCAGAGTCTGATGGTGGCTCTGCCCTTCGGTGGAGTTGGTAAGTCGGCGGCATTTGAGTACATTGTAGCCCCGAATAAGAGGAATAATACAACCTGCATCAGCTGTCTGATCACTCTCTCGCCAGGTGCCAGCGGAATGGGCTCCTACCACGGCTGCCGCAGCTTCGACACCTTCTCTCACAGGAAATCGTGCCTGCTGAGAAGCACACGGTTCGAGTGTGTAACGTATCTGCGGTATCCGCCCTATGAGGACCGCAATCTGTCTCTAATGACATGGGCCAGCACCCTGTCCCAGAAGAGCCAGGGCTGGTGCCAGATCCTGTGACTGTGTGGGAGGGCGATAACAGAGCGGTGCTGGAAGAAAGCCGAGTGGCCCCTCAGTCCTGAACAGACCTGACGTGCGAGTGTATTGTTGGTGTATTAAAAATAGATGAGAACAAAACCAACTGGGGGTACGGCCATATCTCACAGAGAGAGAGAGCGAGAGAGAGAGAGAGCAGAGTGCATAGTGTTTCATCAATCTGTGAATGATGACTGAGGATAAAGGTGGCTTAATGTTTCTCTGCTGCACCACCGGAACATACTTCAGCTCAGCAGTTTGATTTACCTGTGCAGAACTAAACAGGAACTTTGCTTTGTATCACTACAGTTTATACAAATCAACAATATCAAATTATCTGCATTTTGCCTGCACCGAGCCTCCCACACACACACACATTTTTTCCGGCAAAAATCTTCCAAATGATGCAAAAATATTAAATCTGTTGGATTTATCACCTATTGTTGTTCTGCATTTTGTATGGGTTGAATCGAGAGCCAACACTCGCAGTTTTGGGTCCAGAGAGGGTCATCCCCAAACTCAGATCACACTATAAAACCAGGCATCAAATATAAATCATCATCAGCAGAGTGTTTGATCAACTGTAGTGCATTCAGGTTGTTTTCTACCTTTTTGTGAAAATGGGAATAGCATAGCTGTTCTTTCCTCTGGTCATGTAGCAACAATTTCAAAAAATGTTTGTCTTCCTTCTGCAGAGAAAACCCAGTTGTATGCAAGGACCGTCTCTTCGGTGGTTTCAAATCACCAGGATGTGCACGTGTTGGCTGAATTCTTTAAAATGTAGTCACAGAAAGGTTTATCACTGTATGTTCCCACATTATGTGAAGATTAAATAAGAAAACAATGTTGGATCTTTTCAGTTTTATTGATATTCACAGTTTAAATATCAAAAATTAAATGTATCCATCACCAACAACCCTCCCCGAAAAAACAATTTAGGCCCTTGTCTTATTGCTCATGTGAGAATCTGGTCATTCTGGTCTTTTGTAGATTTTCTCCTCGCCGCCTTCTTTCATGGCCGCATATCTTGCCAGCGTGAACAAGTAGTCGCTCAATCTGAAAGATGAAATGCTGGGAAGTTTATCAGATGTGTAACAAAGGAACCGTGTATTCATTTAAAAAGCAAAAAGACTGACCTGTTCAAAAACTTCGCCACATCCGGATCTGCCTCCCCTGACCGCACAATCGGAGCGACACTTTAAACGAGAGCAAGAGATCCGTCAGAACCGACTGCGTCAGGGGAGCAAGAGAAATAATTCAACACAGGAACACGCTGCAACTGACCTGCGTTCTGCTCTCCGACACACAGTCCGAGCTAAGTGCAAAGCGGCGCTGCTCTTCCCTCCAGACTGTGGCACACAATGCATCAGTGTAAGTGTAACCCGGAACAAGTTGCACTCAAAAGAACTCGGTGTCTTACAGATGCACATGTGAGCTTACGGGTAAAATGAAGTTGGTCAGCGGAGGGAGTTCTGTTGTGAATTCATCGATCCAGGTTTCCAGGTCTGCGATTGGCGTGGCAGTAAATTTTGTTCTCTCTTTGCAAAAGCAGAACAGAGAGAAGAAAAATAAACCCAAAGGATCTTTAAAGCACACAAGACACAATGTTTTACTGCGTCACCGGCAAACGCGTACTCGTGTGACTCTCTCTCGCAGATGACCGAGGGGTGGCAATATTGGAGCCCACGTCTTGTAAAATGCACTGTATCTACGATGAGGAAAGCAAAAACAATGACAAGAATCTTCTGTCAGGCTGGTGCGCAATGTCTTGAATGAATGAAGTTAATGAATGCAACGTGAAACTCAAACCTTGTCCAGCTGATCTGTGAATGTGTGTCCTTTGTCCACGCAAAACTCTCTGGCCAAGCTGAAATGTACATTTCAACAAGGTCACGTCAGGCGGGGAAGATTATAGAACAAGTCACAAAGCAATCAGAAGTGATTTTACCCTATAGCTGATGACAGCTCGTCTGTATTTCCCAAAGCTTCAAAAATATGATCTTCCTTTGGCCTCCTTTCTCCTGTGAATGTGCTCGAGAAACCTTCAGGAAGAGAAGAGTGAACTTCTGTGAGAACAATTTCACCAGACAGTTTGGAACATCTTCTGTTTTCCTGCTAGAAAAGTAAAAAAAAAAACACCTTTGTCTCCAGTTTTGGTGTATATTTTGGGGATCCTGTTGTCTCCTTCAGTGGCATAACTGTTTGTAAAAAAGAAAACAAATGGAAGAATAATGAGACAATTAAGGCATGTTAACACTATGATAATATATTTTGTGTTTTATTGGGTAATTAAGAGTTTAAGCTTGAATTACTGGTCTCATTCAGATAAAGAGTTTAGCCACTGTGCTTAAATTACCTTTATTTAACACTGCATCCCTCTGTAGCAGCTACCTAGCTGACACTTACATAAACAGTTACATGACTAGCTTGAACAAGACCCAATTATTCAGTAGTTTGACAAAGAAAGGTGATGAACAACTACCTTCTGACTGAACACAGTGTGTTTCTCGTTCGGTGCTCGTTTATGAGCCTGCCTGTCCTTAAAACACAGCGGAGGTGAGCAGGTTTGATCATAAACGATGCCATGCTACAGCTGGAAGCTAACAGCTAGCGTAAAGGTGAACTGTTGTAGTAGTAGTGTGATTTGTCCCTCTGTGGTGGCCGTAGTTTGTGGGCGTTTCCTTTTCATCGCACGATTGGTCAACTCAGGGAGAGCGCGGGGCGCTGATTGGACAGAAGAGGACGTGTTCGAGGAGCTACGACGCTGATTGGACACTGAGAGCCAAACCTGTGTTCGGTCATCGTGCTGTGTTTGTAACGTGATTTTTTTTTTTTTACCACGCCGAGATGTGGAGAAAGTGCTCAGACACAAACTTATTGCACTTTGAGCAAGAACGCACAAATGTTAAGAGGCTCTTATATTATATTATTGATAAAAACAAACACACGCAGAGCTGTGTGGCAGACGTGTTGACTTCCTGTCGCTGCTTCGGAGGATTAACAGTCGCTGAAGGGTGTTTAAGCTAGCTGTCAGTGACTAATTGAGGCTAACGAGCTGCCCCCCCTGGAAACTGTCACAGAAATGCAAGTCGGGGACATCTACGTGTCTGCTCCGGGGAAGGCGATCCTCCACGGGGAGCACGCAGTTGTGCACGGAAAGGTAACGTGAAAGGAAAGAGTCGATGCTGTGTTTGAGGTTTAAAATGAAGCTAAGTACATCAGCCAGTCAAAATGATGCGCACTAAATGGATTAAATCTTGCAGTAGTCTTATGTATTCACCCTGGTTTCTCTGCTCCTTTGCAGGTGGCTCTTGCTGTGAGTTTGAACCTGAGAACATATTTACGTTTGAAAGCCAGCAATGATGGCAAAGTTTGCATCAACCTCCCAGATATTGACACATTCCTGAGCTGGGACCTGTCTGAACTGAAGCAGCTTATTCCTTACATGTGTGGTAAGAGATGACGAAGCACTGGCCACCATCAGCACCTTCACACACTGTGATTCCTGCTGTCACATGGTGACCAATGCACACCATCATACATCTATCTAGGTGTGTGTTATTGTGATGTTACAGATCCAGGTGTGTGTTGTTGTGATGTTACAGATCCAGGTGTGTGTTGTTGTGATGTTACAGATCCAGGTGTGTGTTGTTGTGATGTTACAGATCCAGGTGTGTGTTGTTGTGATGTCACTTTTGTGATGTTGACGGTTGCTCGTGTTCACAGGTAAAAGGGAGGAGGCCAAACGTCTGGATGCCGAACTCATGAGGAGGCTACGTGAATTTCTGGATATATCCAATGGAAGCTTGGATACGCGCAACATGGCCATCTTAGCCTTCCTCTACATCTACCTCTCACTGTTTAGATCAAGGTAAGATACACACATTTCAGATATTTTTTGATACAGTTGACAAACCGGAGAACAGGCCCAGCTGCAGAGCTGTGGCGCCATTTGTTTCAGACCGGCAACAACAGAGACAGCTCAGGTTCTGAGGTGTAGAATGTTTTCGTTGAATACTTGGATGTATTCACTCCTTCGTCAAGGATTGTCTCAAGCGCTGTGTACTTCTGGGAGAGAAGGGGGAGGGAGTTCTCACCACTTACTTGTTTGATGGTTAAGTCTCAAAGGAAAGAAAAAAAAAAGATGTCATAAAATCTCTTTAAAGACAGGAAATGAATAGTGTTTTTTTTTTTTTTAGATGTCTTGTGGAGGAAAGTGTGACATATTGATCTCTCATTTCTATTTGTACTTTTATTTGATCTAACAATATGGATATTCAATACCGTGGGGGAAAGTTAACACATCACCGACGACAAGTTTCCCTGTCAGAAAGAAGATAGACGGGAAAAGTGCGGCTGGTACTGGTGAATCGGAGACGCATTCAAAACATGAAGCTGTAAAAGTTGTCTCAACTGTTCTGGGCCTGTTTATGAGCTGACCTGCGATAGTAAAACACCTCTGACTGTGAGGAAACCTGAGTTTGTGTGTTTGTGTGTGACCTATTTTAAGCTCTATGTGCTTTATGTTATTTACAAAGTGGTACATGGTGTGCTGGAGTGTATCTTGCTGAACATAATTTGCTTATTACATGTTATCCTTTATCACTGCGCCTGCTGCACAGACTTACGTATACTTTTATTTCAACAGCGCCATCTCAAAGGCTCTGTTGAAATAAAAGTATACGAAATTGTGCTGCTCTCGTCAACTAAATGGCATAAAATGTCAACAAAACACATTTTCCAGTTCACTCTTCAAAAAACTAAACTTCTTGTCATTCCAGCTCTTTCTGACATGCTTTAGTTGTGAAATCATTCTCACTGTTCATGTAGATATTTCCAGAGATTTTGTAGGCCATGAAAAATAAATCTTCCCCCCCCCAACACACACACACCTTGAAATGAAGATGGCAAAGAGACGGATGTTAGTTTTAGCGACTCCGGCAGCTGTGAACTGGGAAGATGCTCAGGAACATTAGAGCCGCAGGTTGTCGGGAGGTTTAATCGGCGCTGACGCGGTGTCGGGGAGAGGTGATGGGTTCTGACAGGATGGCCGCTAATGAGAGTCTGGCACTGGGCCTCGCTGCAGCCTTTAACAAGTCTGGATGTGTATTTCCCTCGAGAGAAGAGCCGGACAATTAGTTTAGAGTGTTCTCCTGTCTGCCCGAAAGCAGCTTCCCTGACAGACATTGACAGCAACGTCAGCAAGTATCTGTTGCTTATATAAATGTATGGATTACTAGTTATTATTCACTCCTACTGGCCTCCTCTCTGTATGAATACAGTGTATCTGCACCAGTTAATGTGATGGTAAA
The DNA here is from genome assembly GCA_900302685.1 of Spondyliosoma cantharus. NCBI lineage: Eukaryota > Metazoa > Chordata > Actinopteri > Spariformes > Sparidae > Spondyliosoma > Spondyliosoma cantharus. The sequence goes on along the minus strand of OMLP01032011.1, from coordinate 23,414 downwards.
GAGCAGATATGATTCATTATTCAACTAATATAGGATGTTTGTTTTTTTTTGTAAAAATAGGAAGAACTGTATTTATTCCAAACAGTAACGAACATGGGATCCTGTCCCACTCACTAGCTGTCTGCAGTCATCTCTTCATAACAGTAATGAGTCATAAATCCAGTATAAATGTGTTTATATGCAAACAGACTCAGTTTTTGCGTTTTTATTTTGATCTTCTCAGCGAGCTGCCCAGCCTGAAGGTGTCTGTGTGGTCGGAGCTGCCGACTGGAGCAGGACTCGGGTCAAGTGCTGCCTACTCTGTGTGTTTAGCTGCAGCTCTGCTCAGCGTGAGCGGAGCCATTCCTGCCCCCCTCAAAGAGTGGGATCACACCGCCAGGTAACGAGGTCGTCGTCAAGGAGGGTCTCTCCTATGGGCTGTGTGTGTATGTTGTGACGACCACTGTTGTGCAGATACAGACCTGAATAGGCATGAAATGTAATGAATACCATCTTTTTACTATTATACTTTTAACACAAACAAATGCGAAGATTAGACAAGATAGACAAAATGAAGTACCATTTCAGTCCCTTAATTGTCTGTAATTTTGAAATCACACCAGTCAGTTAAAATAATGTAAAAGTTTTTGGAGCTTGTTTGAAATACATGAATTCTCTTTTACTAAGATCTGTATGACCCCTTCATACAGATGAGAGCAGGAAGTCCTCTTCTATGTTGGCTCTGTCTTTGTTGTGTTGGTTGAATTTTGTTCCTGCCAAAATTTCACATTTCACATACATTCATGTCTTTGTTTCCATCCTGGGTTCCTGGTAGTGACCGGGGGAATCAAAGGCACAGATTAAGATGTAACATACGTCCGTATTTCCCTTCCATGTATTGATGTTATGTTAAGAAATGACGGTGTAGTCAGAGGTTAGGTCTGAGAGGGTCTGTTGGGCCTTTAATGAACGAATATTTACAGGTGGTGTCAGGAGGACCTGGAGCTGATCAACAGCTGGGCTTTCCAAGGGGAGATGATCATCCACGGTAATCCTTCAGGAGTGGACAACGCTGTAGGAACATGGGGTGAGGCCTGAAACAGTCTGGCATATGGTGTTATACCTCCCTTTGTCTCGTGGACACACAGCACTTCAATGCTCTCCACCACCGTTCTTATTATCATTTGATGATTTTCTGTTTAATGATTTAGATTCTCCCTGTATGTAGGTGGCATGCTGAGATTCTTGGCTGGGAAGATAATACCACTGAGCAGGTACTGACGCTGATTACAGTTATTTTAATCTAATACACACTTAATAAAATGGATTTTTTTTTTTTTTCTCTCACATAAAACCTTTTTCTGGGTGAACTGAGTGCATCAGCAGAGCACCAAAAATAATCCGTCTGTGTGAACTCTCTGATCTGTCTGCTTTATTTCCAGGGTGCCGCTTTTAAGGATCCTCCTCACTAACACCAAAGTACCACGTAGCACCAAGGTACTTGTTGCCAGGGTGAAGGACAAGATTAACAAGGTACTAAATGGTTTCTTCCTCCCCCGTGTGTTACTTGCCGGCACTGTAATTAATATAATAGGCGGTGCTTTTACATGGCAGATACTCCAGAGCCCGGCGTTGAGTGCCTTCATAAAATATTAAAATTAAACTCTTAGCCAGCACCCCCGTGTGCTGTTGCCTTGGTGACGCCAGCAGGTGTGCAGATTTCTGCCTCGCACACAGAGATGAGCCGGGACGATGTTGTGGCAGTGTTGTGATCAGGCTGGAGCACAACTAAAGTCAAACCTGACACTTTTTTAAGTCTGTGTACAGCTGACTCATCATAAAACTTTTTTTTTTTTTTTTTAAATGCTAGGTTTTCTGCACATGACCTGCAGGAAATCATTTTTTGGTAGAAATGTTGAGTAAACTGATGTTTTTGCTTTTTCTGCGCCGCAGTTTCCTTCTGTCATGACCCCAGTTCTGGACTCAGTTGATGCCATTTCCTGCACATGCGAGAAAGTCCTCTCAGAGATGACCAGCGAGCCCATCACAGGAGAACACTACAATATTCTTGAGGTACAAAATATGAATACAAACATCTTATTGAGACTCCACTGGGTCCTTTTTTTTTATTATAACTTTTATTTTCTCTGCCAGTAGCAACCGGTACTTACTACTGTGTCATATCATTGATAGGAGCTCATTGATATTAACCAGCACCATCTGAACGTGATGGGTGTGGGACATCCTGCTCTGGACACACTGTGCCGGGTCACGTTGGCCAAAGGGCTCCACAGCAAGCTAACCGGCGCCGGGGGAGGAGGCTGTGGCATCACTCTTCTACGACCAGGTAGTGTTGGCCAAACGCTGGAGACTTAGATTTGTGATTACTGACGCGTTATGGACATTAACCGCACCTCACTGACATAGAAGACGTTCAAGGCAGTGACCTAATTCAACACAGGTGTGCAGCAGACCACACCCAACAGGTATGAACACAAACAGACAGCCAGGCTGTAACGTTTATCAAAATTCAGACATTACAACAAAGACTGGAAAGATAAAACAGGGATCATTGTGTTGAACCGGTCAGTCCAAATCAATTCTGGATATTTTGTAATATCACCTTCTCTGTGAAGTGAGGATCGTAGGCTTGTTTGGCTCGTATTGAAGTCTAAAACGAACAAACATCTCAGCACGATTCCTTCTGCTGTGATTTTGCTTCGACACTTGTTGACTGCTAACGCGCTGCAACGTGCATCGAACCTTAACTAGATAAATAAGGACTTTTTGCAGCTTCCATTTCCTATAACCCCTTAAACATGCAGCCTCCTGTTACCATTCCTGAAAACGTATGTAAAATTGTCCTTGAACACTAATCCCAGTCCAGCCCAAAGTAAATTCAAAGCTCTTGTTGAACTATCTGGAGTGCAGGCGTGGTTCAGGGCCCTTTTTGAAACATAACAGTCTGAAGTCTTTTTCTTTACACTGAATTACTGATTATTATATTTCTTCCCCGAATCTTTCGGCGCACAAATAAGCCTGCAGATGACCTATAACTGCCCCTATTAGCTGAACAACACAATGGGTCCACATGACACGGTCTTACATGGTCTGAAGTACATACTTCAGTTTAATAACAGTATCACTGAAAATGAACACTTCAACAGGTTTTCTTTCTGAGGAAATATCCAGGCGCCTGGCAAAGAAAATGCTCTTTTGTGACCTCCGCCTGAGAGTGAATAAAGGTCCTAATAACCCCCTTTCAGACACACAGTCTCTGGTAATGACAGCATGACAAAGCCAATGTACTCGTTTGTGGCCAACAAGCAGCCATTTTCTTCTTAAAGATGCCAGAGACCCTTTAAACCTGGTTACCACGCAGAGACGGTTCTGTTAGCTAGTCGGGACATTCAGAGGGAACGGAAGAAAAATCCAGAGCAAACACAGACTGTGTGACTTTTTCAAGATGGATGATAACAGACTTCACACTTCTATTATAATGCTGTTAACATACAGCCAGTAATCATCCAGAAAACGAAGAACAACATACCTACAGACAGTTTTTAAGATAACATTTGAGCTGCTCATCTTTTGTTGATTTCATGTCAGGTGTTTGACAAACAGACAAACAAAATGCAGCTCTGCAAGAATTGGACCTAACAGGGACATTGTGCAAATGTAATGTATTTAGACTTTGAGATCTTTAAGCATCCATTAACCGGTGAAAAGGTTTTTCTTGTCCAGTTTAATGATTGAACCTACAAATGTCTACACGTTGACCACCTCTGCGGAAAGGAAAACTAAATGATCTCTTTGAGTTTGAGTTTCTGAGCACAGAACGGCTGCGTGAACAGGACAGGATGTAATATCTTTCCCAAACAGAGCTGATTTGGATTGGCAGGCTCAACACGGTGTTCTCCACAGGCCTGAATGATCTTTAACATTTCTTGTAATGTTTGATTTTTGATGCATAATTCGGCATTCGTATTCCTTTATTCCTGCTCTCTGTACTTGGTTATATTTTTCGAGCGTTTTATAAGCCCGAGTCTGTCCTCCTTCTATAATGAACTCAATTTAACGATGGAAGTTTGATGAACCAAACTGTCAGGACTCCTGCTGACAACAAATGTCGCGTTTTCTCACTCTTCCTCACTGATTAACGACGAGAGGCCTCTGCTGTGTGCCGGGTGCGTCTGTGCAATTTTGAACACAAGGAAACTTTGTGTGATCCTCGCTTGAACAAAGCAAACAAGCAAAAGAACCTGTGAGTTCAGTCTTTGTTTATCCCCGCAGCAGAAGGAATTTGAATAAGTTCAAATTCCTCTAAATAGACTTCTAAATGCTTTATTTGTTTTCCTAGCGAATGACGCCATCTGGGTGAGACGCAGCTCTGGTATCTTTTTATCTGTTTGCTGGGATCACACAGATTCCAGAGCGACTTGTGATGAGCTGCTTGCGCGGCTCCTCTCTTTATGTACAGCTGCAGCCCACCCCGACGTGACGTTATTATGACTTGTTTATCTTGTAGAGACCGACTCCTCCGTTGTCCAGGCTACAGCGCAGGACTTGAAAGACTGCGGCTTTGACTGCTGGGAAACGAGCATCGGCGGGCCGGGTGTCCAGCAGCACTCTCCTCTCTCTGTGAAGGAGGAAGTTCTGGGGATTTTAAACCGTTACTGAGAAACCACATGTGACTCTGGCTGATCAAGAGGATGGACGCGCTGTTCGCCTCTTTTGACGTTTCAGCGCTCTACTAATGAACTGTGAGTAACGGACCGAGGGAACTCTCACAACGAGCGGAGCTGGACGGAACTTCCTGAAGTGTTAATTACAGATTTCGCTGACTAATCGTTTAGAAAACTAACACGAGAAATGTTGAACGAATGAAGAGGAGTTTATTTTTTTGTCAATCATACTCAAGGTACAACAACATGTACTGAGCGGTTTGTCCACTAGGTGGCACCAGAGTGTCATGAATGTTTTACAGGATTCATAGTAAGAGGCTCTGATAAATTGATTAATGTGCGAGTGAAGCACCGGCAGAATTAATTTATAGTTTCATCCAAATGTTTTAAAGCAGGAGGGCCAACCTGTCTTAATGGATTAAATGATTGTTTAATCATCATTAATTGCTCACTGCTGGCATTGTATAATGCAATATTGTTGGATAGCTGCTAGAATGAAAGTGGTAATTTGTAGAATTCATCTTACACAAATAATACAGTTTGATTAATGTTGTTCTTTGACAAAACTCGAGGGCCATTATTCGCCACAGTTCTTCAAACAGGTTTATGAAAATGGCCGTGCTTTCATATTCCTCTGAATCGTGAACACTGTTGGTGAGAATATGTTTGAAAGAGCCGAGGCCGAGACGTTATAATGTCAGGAATTGACCCTGAGGACTATTTGCATAAAATATCCTTAAAGGTGCACTCCGTAGCTTCAGGGAAGGGATTTATATAAAGGAATGAGAGAAATTCTAATGCCTAAACAAACAAAATTAACAAGCTCTCTTTGTCTTCATGACTGAATAAACAAACTGACCTTAAAGGACGACACAGTTTCATACTGTGTGGCTGTGTTCATATGTGGCGGACCCTGCCACCTCTCTAGCTTCAGACACTCTGAGGACACCTTTTTTTATTCAGAGGAGGAAAAAATCAATTTTTTTTTTATTTTTTTTTATTATTATTATTATTATCTCATCAATATTGTGATA
>OMLP01032011.1:2649-17696 GCA_900302685.1 Spondyliosoma cantharus | reverse complement strand
ATTGTGATAGTGTTTGAATTTCTTCTCCATAACTACAGAGTGCCCCTTTAACTCTCATAATGATAATTGTATGCTGCTAACACTTTTTTGTTGTTGTTGTTGTGCTTTACCTTTAACATCGAAAGTTTAAAATGCAAATATGAAGCTGAAACCAAAGAATCTGCTGTGATTTATTCATAGAATAATATAAAACATCTGTCAGCGGTTTGGTTAAAATCTTATGTCAGAATAATGTAACGCAGCCACGAGCTGTTTATCTCCTCCGTTAAGGACTAACTGGCTGCGTTGTTTTTGCTAATAGAGGATGGGGAGAGAGGGGACAGCAGGAGTGTGTGGCCTCTCTGGAGCCTCTGGATTAGCGCCACTATAATGTGAATCAACAACAAGCAGCGTCCTTCTGTGAGTCACACATTTGTGCTGACACATATGCACACACACACACGCGCACACGCACACGCACATACCAGCTTTCCCAAATTCAGCTCCACCTAATTGCTCATCCTCCTCGGCGTTACAAAATATTCTGCACATGCCGCAGATACAGAAGACGGATCTGTTTAGAATATCCCTGATTTGGGGAAAAGGTCATTGCGGGATTCAGTTGAGTCTGAATATCCATTTCATTTTCTATTTTTTAAATGTCATGAAGATTGAGTAGTACGAATCTGGCAGTGTACGTGAATAAACAACATTTGTCACCCTCCCTCCTTTTCCGCCTGGCCCCCTCTGTCCTCTTGAATTGTGTCATCTTTATGTCAGGGCAGCCCCCCGTCAGTGCGCCGCACAGTTGCCCCTAACCCCTGCTGGAATTTAATTACCACTGCGCTTTTCAATTGAAATGGCATTGACGAGGGGGGACAAGAGGGAGACAACAGAGCCTGTTTCATTTGAAGCCCCTCTTTCTTTTCTGTCTCATTCTCTCTCACTTCTTTTACCCCTGCAAGGCACAGATGGTATTTTTTTTTTTTTTTTTTTTTTATCAATGTCAGCGCCTGCTTCTTTCTGCTCTGATGAATAGAATCTAAAGAGGCCCTGAGATTATTTCAGATAACAGAGGGAGTGAAGAAAAAGGGGGTCAAGGATAGAGGGAGAATGTCAGAATCTGAGAGATATGGCGAAAACAGTGTGCCGGTGGTGGCGGAAGGAGACGTACAAATCATTTAACATTTAACGTTTTAGGGGAGTTTTGTCGGGATGGATCAATGCGGGGGAATCAAGGATGTATAATTCATTCTGTCCAAGCAGGAGGAGTGAAATGTTAAATGTGAATTTGCTGAGTGGTCATGCTCACTGTGGCACATTCCCTCTGGTCTTTCAGTCGACTGGTGAAATGCTTGTCAGGAGCCATTAAGTTTGAATACGGAATTAGACGTGACTGACAAGATATCATGCTGCTGTTGGCCCCTGGTTTTACTAAAAGGGTTTTCAGTATAGGACTTCCTACAGCGAGTACTTTCATTTGCATACAAATGCCTCAGGAGCAGAATATGTTGCGGGGTTGTTATTTTGGGGAAATTACACGTGTGTGTGTTATGATTTATGTCCTGATATTCCTGTCAGAGGGGGAAAATGCAGTTGTCCACAGCGGGGAAGGGTTCGAGCCAGCGTCCTCTCCCGGCGCTAACACCAGCACACTGACAGAAGAAGCATCAGCATCATTGAGCCCTCCTCGGTCATGATGGGATGCATGATCCTCCGGGGGGTGTTTGCCCTTTTGGTAAGTGGGGGCTGATGGACGGTGTTGATAGCAGGGGTACAATTAAGACAGCGGGGTATCGGGGTGCTGTCAAGGATTTGGCTTTAGGGATGAACATTGTTTAAATCCCAACTAATATGCTGTTGGAGTGCAGCTTTCACCATGTTGGACCGTGATCCTGTTTGGCTGGTGATCAAACAGTGGGACCCCTCATCGAAAGTCACACACGTTAAGCAATTGTGGAGAATGATTTTCTTTTTCCAGCGACTCCTAATATGGGTTTTTTTTTTTTTTTAAAGCTAACTGATAATTAGCTGCTTTCTCGTGGCCACTACCGATAAGATAACTGATTATTTCACATCTTTGTAGTTTCGAATTGGTTCCTAACCTGTAATTTATGCACACCTGAGGGTAAGAAAGGCTTAGCAACGATTAATGATTTAATATTCCAAAGATCTAATAAGATTTTTTTTTTTGTGTGTGTGGTAAAACTCGTAGACTTTTGCCCTCCCTGCAGTCCAGGTACTGCAAACTGCAATCGTGTTGTTTTCATCTGAAAGTGTAAAAGAAAACACTGGTGGTGATATTTTGCTCTCTTGTCTACTCTGTGTGGATCTACCCGGGTGCAGCGGTTTGATGTGAAGAGTGTGACAACAGCATGCTGCTCTTCTTCTCCTCCTCCTCCTCCTCCTCCTTCTTCTTCCTCTTCTTCCCGTGCGTTCATTTGTCGGCGTAAACATAAAAACATTTTCCAACTGGGAAAATTCACGTGAGCACCCCCTCAAGTCGGAAAGTCATGAGTCGCCAAGTTGATATCATACGATGCTGAAACATGCCAGACGGAAGTAAACACTGGTTTGATGGTAAGAAACTGTTTATCAAAGTCATGTCTCGCATATCAACCTTTGGCTCACCTGTAATCTGTTATATGGTGTTCTAGTGTGAAAGTCATTCCCAATTCCGCCTCGACACACATGAGCACGCTGAAGTCAGAAGAACGAGTTCCCAACTCTGGAGGTGGGACAGTCCCAGGAGCACATGAGTGCAACATATACGTTTAGCATGTTAGCATGCTAACTTGTGCTGATTTGCACTGAACGCAAAGGATTGAGTACGACGGGGAAAGATAGTGTTGCAGGTGTTTCATTATAAATCAAGCGTTTGACAAGTTTTCACCTGATGGTGCCGGAGGAAAAATGAAAGGAGCGTCACAATTCATCTTGAGGAGCACAAGAATATGAACCTCATGGTGGCACTAAAAGAAGCATCATCAGACCCATCCTGACGGCCTCCCCAGAAATTCACATCTACCCAATAGTTGGGATATTCCAGTTTGGAATCCAGCCAGAATGGTGGACCAACCGTCCGACATTGACGGCTACAAAAAAAGCAAACACTAGAGGAAGGACTCAAAAATCAAACCTGATTTCTTTGTCAGAATTTTTTTTGGTCAGTTAATCTCCTAGTGACCCGTGAGGGTTTGTCTCCGCGGGGCTCCCGACCTCCTCTTAACTCTCACCGTTAGACAAAACATTGCTCATGAGGTTTCCACCTGCTGGATGTGTTCGGCCTACAGCTGGGCCTCGCTCATGTTTATGAAACGAGCCCGCAGTGTACAGACCTGCCTGAGCTGCGTTACTGTAAACATCTGAAACGCATGACACGGCGCCTCCCAGTCCACGTCCCATTTTTCCATCATGGAATTGTATCATGTCGTCGTATTGATCCAGTAATTGATTCTGTGAAGTGGAGGGCACCTGCAACATACTCTGTCATTCCTCAGTGCCACGAGCGCTCTTGTTTAATTGCAGGCTAAGGCACTGGTTTTTCTTGTTGCCTTTGAAGAGCCTCATTGATTTTTATACTACCCTTCATCCTCGCTGTTCTCCGTTTTAAGAGCAAATCCCCTGTGTCGAAGTTGCCCAGAATGTAAAAGTATGAAAGCTGTCAGCGTTTTCAAAAGGCTTCCAGGTGCAATCCAGACACATTAACGCCGAAGTTAAAATAGGCGACGACTGTGTTTTTAAAAATGTTTAACCAGGAGAGGGATGAAGAAAGGCTGCGTTATATTCTGCCAGTCTCTCTATTATTGGACCAGTTGAATGTGAGGATGTGTTGAAAACATCCTGATCACACTGGGAAGGTCAAAGTTCATCACTTAAAGGGGTAATTCCACTAATTATCGACATTAAAGTGTGTTTACAGGTCTTGTGGAGTACAAATGTGTATGTGGAAAAAAGTCGTACAAACTCAGAGGAAGCTGCATGTAATGTGATAAAATGCCTCCAGTGATGTCACTTAGTAGCTAAGTTGCATTGTGGGTAATGTAGGCGGCAGATTTTGACAAGGAAGAAGAATGTGAGGTATACAAAAAAAATGTCTTTATTTGTTTTTAAACTGTCCATAATGAGTCCAACAGTGTTGTAGGACTGAAATACTATACTGGTGGATGGCTTTGCAATACTGCCGCCTTCATTACCCACAATGCAACGTATCCACAGCCACTAAGTGACATCACTGGAGGCAATTTATCACATGGCATTCAGCTTCCTCTGGAGCCACAGAAGACATACTGTGAGTTGTATGTGTTAAATTGGTGGAGTTAGACTTTAAGTTCTGCCTGTCTGGATTGTTTTTGTTAAAACAAACAGATCTTGGGAGAAAGTATTCAGTGTTTGGGGATAAATCAGCAGTTGAGCAGTAGTTCTGGTATCCAAGAGCAGCTATGTTCAATCAATTGGATTTTTTTCCAATTTGTTTACATTTATGCACAAGAAAATATATTATACTTTTGATGATGTATTGCATTTATTAATCTGAAGCCTCTAATCCGAACAGGGATTGTGATTTGTTATTTTTTTTTTGTCAGGCTTTAAACTGCAGTTTAGAAACTGGCACAGGAATATATTCAGTGCATTAGTGTCTATATAGAACAAAAATACCCTAAATGAAATTTGATTTGCATTAATTTGAGAAGCAGCTTATCTAACATTCATACTTTCAACTTGCTTTGAATTAGAAATAGGTTCTCATCATTTCCCTGGGATTGCAGCCAATTTATTGGATTCTATTTTTTTTTTTTTCCTCTCTCTCTCTCTCAGAGGCTCTGGGAGGAGGATGATCTCAAACTGTTATCACATGACACCGGGTGATTGATGGACCATTAAAATGTCAGCCAGATGTACTTAAAACCACAGCTTTTAGGTTGATAAATCATGGCACAAATGGATACATAAAGCTGTTAGAAACAAATATTCCCATGCAGAGCTATCTGCAGTCAGATTATAATGGATGGTCTTTCAGCTCGTCTGTCTGTCTCTCTGTGCGTCTCTGTCTCCACATTTAGCCCCTCTCCCAGTCTATCTCTCGACCACTGCAGTCATGTAATTACAATGGGACAGGTAGGAGTGTTCATATTTCATCTGCTGCATTCACGATAACATCTAATAATCCGAAAGCGTTGCAAAATTGGTATCTCGTTGCTCATGCATTATGAATGAGTCACTGATTGCTTTTTTGCATAGATTAGCAATCATTTCACAGAAATCTTTCATATAAAAATGTGCCAGGAGGGTTCTATCTCTTTTTTCTGAAGAGTTGAGGTGACACATCCCGCCGCTTTTTAAGATAAGACGGATCAGGTGATGCCACTTCTCCCCCTTCTGCCCCTTCTCTTGCTCCGTGACTTATTCTCCATGCATATCTTCGTAGTGGGGGCGGAGGGGGGGACGGTAAGTGCAATTTTCAGCCCACTTTGCAACTGATTGCTCACTTAGTGAATATATTCAGCATCTGCAGTGTTATTGTGTTTGGAGCCAAGTGGCTAAGTACCGCTGAGATTCTTTGGCATGAAAGTAAACATTTGCAGACTCCAGAAGTGCATCGAGGGGAGCAAATCTTCTTCTGAGCTCTCAGATTTTGCGCCCTACATATGGATTCCAGTGACCTCTGGTTGTCCTGGCATGCAGCTTCAGACTGGCGTAACACATAAGGGGCTTGTAAGGTCTAGTGGTTAGGAAAATAGGCTGGTGACCAGGCGGAAGTGTAAATCCCCAGGTGAGGTTCACATACCACTTTGGTTTCCTGTCAGGCAAATAACCTGTTTCACGGTCACAGACGGTGACATCATCCAGTGACATATCAAGTCAACGTTCACACAGAGCGCTTACAGAGAGTAAGTTCTTGGTCACAACAATCATTTAAAAGGTTGTTATTTGTATGAAACAAGTACATGTTTTGCAGTAATGTTGTAAATGCAGAGAAATCTACTGAAGCTTTGAAGTTAGCCAGCTTGCACCGGCCCATAGTGTCTGACAGTACCGCTTAGTACCTGAACAGGTGATAGTGAGCTACTTTAGCATCCAGTTTGCACTCAGTCAAACAACAGCAACAGGGTTTTCTTGCCAGGTTTGGCTCCCGGCAACCTGGGCTACAGGGTCGTCCTCCGAGTCGTACTCCAAATTGAACTGGCTGTAAATCACCTCCTTACTTTAGTATCTGTCATTAAATTGTCCTCCGTCCGTCCTGAAAGCTCTGTTTGGTCCCGGACCAGCTGTGTGCAGTGAGAGGCTGCTGAGCACAGTTACAATGTCCGCTCGCCCCGGCTTTGGTTCTGGCAGCAAATTCAGAGCTGGTCCCTGCTAACATTCCTTCCTGCCCCCACCACCCGGCAATCCCCTGGTATTCTGAACTCCCTGTCCTGGAAGTGTCAGCTAAAAGAACTGCTTTCTGCACGGCTTATTCAAACAAGCCCACAGGAACAGCGTCAGGCTTTAGAGGCAGTTTTTTGTAGTGGCCAAACTGTGTAATCACAACACCACATGATGCACTCGAAGCCATTCGGTCTTATAACATTTGGAAAGTCTAGACGAGATGCATGATTACACCAGAAGTTGGTGGGCTCGGTTGGCAGAAGTCTCTAGTGTGTGCGCTCTACGGGCCCCACAACATGAAAGATCTGGGTAATTTTATACCGATGGAGTCGAGCTTTTTCGGCTTGACGCGCCACCGAGCAGCTTTCATAGAGATGAGCATGGCGCCGCCTGTGACGCTGTGTCCAGATTTCCCTTGTTATACCCATGATCTGACTGAGCTAACTACCTGGAAGCCGTTACAGCACCGGTTACTCTGGTGAGACGCTGTCCCTTGTTTGTCTGGAGTATGAGTTCGACAGGTCGCTAATTCCTTCATGCGGGGCCTTTTAATGAGGACCGGATGTGAACAGGTGAGCAGAGCAGCACGTGGTTGTAAATGAAACATTAAACATCAGCGTTCTGGCACGTAAAAGCTTTATTATCACCTGTAATTTAAGCTTTTGTTCGATGCCTTGACGCGTACACACTCTTACACTTAAACACAGGCTTGATTTTCAGCTCTGCCTTGTTACTGATTGAATAACAAAGGAAAAGTGTCACCAGGCTGAGAGTGCTCGATGTGTGAATGCCTGCGCTGTGTCTCCCATCGTAACCCCTGGCCTTTGCCCCCTCCCCCAGATGGGCAGTCTCTCAGCCAAGGCCCTGTGGAGGTTGGTGCCCTCTGCCTGACAGCCTGTCACTGTGCTATGGTGGTGATTTTTTTTTTTTTTCTGCAGGAGATGGTGTCTGATTGGGAGCAGTGTGTGAATAGCCCTGTCACACTCGATAAGCCAGCAAGACGACCTGTGACGGGGACATATGGCATGTTTGACAGGGAGAGAGGGTGCGAATCGCACTGAATGATAAAATGGTGTTTTTCCCCCTTCGGCAATGTCATGCTTTCAGGCAAGCGTGTGGACCATCGCTCACTCAAGCGGCTGACTCCGGCCTCCTTGTGACATCTCCTTCAAGGTCCTGGGCTTTTCTGCCTCGCGCCTGGCCAATTCTAACACTGCAAGTCTGTGCCGCCACAGCTGCTCCGTTAACTTGTCGATGTGGGGAAACATAATTGGATATCAGTTTAGTTTAGCGATGCAGACTGGGAAATTCATCTTAAGAGCCTGTTCGTCAGAGCTCCTCTTAAAGCTCTCCAGCACCGCAGCCCTTCATCCTGTCTCTTCTCCAGCCTGTCACACGCCTCACACTGTTGATTAATACACACACGGTCTCATCAGACGACTCTAATTGATGGGTTCAGCCTCCTCGGGACCCTGATTTATTTAAAGGGCCATGAACGCTGGAGAAAAGAGAAGAGAGAGACGGGAGGAAGGAGACAAACAGGCTTGGATTTAAGTGTGTCGGGGAAATTATTGAGTTGAACTGCACGCCTCTCATCCTTACTGTCAGCTGGGTCTTGACTTCTGGTGTTGCAGCCTCAACTCCTATCCTGTCAAGTGTCACATTGTCTGTGTTTGTGGCCGTGACAGACAGCCCAGGTGTCACACTCAGGCTTCAGTGCACCATCAGGCACCCCTGCTCCGGTCCCCAGTGGCTCACAGTCAGAGAGACAGCACAGTCCAATAACCCCTCTCAAACCCAGCATGTCTCGCTCCCCGGGGACTCCCCCGTGGAGTTTACTCTCTGTCCATTGGGCCAGAACTTAGAAACTCTGCCAACGGTCACATGATTCTGCTTTCACTCTGAATGCTAATTATAACACTCCAACTGCTACAGTGCTACTTCTAACCATCATCGTGACTCCAACAAGACGGATATGCCCTTAAATTCGGCGGTCGGTGTTGACGAGGAGGATTTTAGGAAGCAGATATTATTGCTTTCAAACAAACAGTCACTACTATCGATGGTCGTCACACCAAAACCTCGACGTAGCTGCCAGTAGGTCCTGAAAGAGTTTCACCACAGAGACACAGAGGCCCTTCTGAGGGCTTGACCTGGAGCCTGGCGACACTTTTAATACTCAGAGTACATATTTGCTGATTATACTTTTGTACTCAGGATTTTGAGTGCAGGCCTATTCAGTACTTTTGAACAGAGTGATGCTACTTTTAAAGGTCCAGTGTTTTTGCAGAGTGCAACAAACAAAACACCCATGGTGTCACCCTCAACCTACGGCAGCCGCTAAAAACTCAGAAATGCCCTCTAGAGCCACAACAACAACATAATGGAGTCCAGAGGAGGACCTGCTCCCTCTTAAGATATAAAAGCCCCACTCTTAAGTTGATGAAAAAACAACAATCCTTAGTTTCAGGTGATATACTGTATATAATATTTCAGTTCTGCTCTTCCTTAATCCCCCGTATACGGCAAAACAGCCTTGTAGCGTTCTCCTAAACAACTTCTGTAGATGGGGACTTAAAAACAACAGATTAAATGTGTCTCCATACAGCTTGTCCATCATAATCCAAGTCTCCGGAAGCCCCGAGATCCCAAATTGGTTCGAAAAGACATTATTTACATCCTTTTTTAGCTGAACTGTACTCTGTAGCTTTTAGGCTAAAGGTGTTAGCGGGCACCCCGTCTGAAGTGAGTGCTGGAGCCCTACGGTGAGTCGAAGGTGTAAATAACATCTTTTAAAATCAATTTGGGATCTCGGGGCTGCTGGAGACTCGGATTACGCTGGACAAGCTGTATGAAACCACGTCGTGTTTTTCACCTTATAGAAGTCGTCCCAGCCGTTTCAGTTGTTTTAGGGAAATGCTGCAACACTGAAGCTCCCAGAACTTCTCCTGACTTTCCACTGGTGGTGGTGTGAGTAGGTGATGACTGAATTTTCATTTTTGTGTGCATGTTTGCTTTGATAATACAGTTATAGCTTTAACTGTATTTCCAAGCCTTACAGAGGAATCAAATTGGATTTGGGTTTGTGGCTTAATAACATCGTACTGATCAGTTCTTATTGCTGCTGCTATGATTCTGCTCCAAAGTTAAACGGGCCTGGCCTCCTGTCTGTGTTTACATTCGTTGAGAGGGAGTCGTATAATTCATTCACAGTTTGGCCTTCGCTCGTTGCATATCCATAAATTGTTTTGACATTTTCCCATTTCTCAGCGCTGCTGTCCGTGCCTGTGTGAGCACTTTGTGACAGCTGCTGGTCCACTGGACACAGTTTCAAGCTGAGCCCAGATAGGCCAGGACCTTCACTCACTGACCCCCACATCAGATTTTTTTTTTGTTCTGGATTCCATCAATAAGGCTTGAGTGGCATGCCATCCCCTCGTACAGCTGCTCTGCCGAATGCTAAAGTGGACTGGGCCTCGCAGCGAGAGATGACATCAGTGTTGTGACCGTCCTGCTTTAGTGCCATCAGGGGACGAGATGGGGTCTCTATCATCACGCACATTAGCGATGCGTCCTCTCTCTCTCTGTCATGATTGTTTGTTTATCAGCTGTTTGGGTCCTTGGTTGTCAGAGAAACCTTAGTCAAGTAGCCATTTTAAGGATATTGTTCCCTTCAATGTCCTGCATTTTCATTTCTTTTTTTTTTTTTTTTTACAAGATTATAGGGATAGCTGGCGCTACAACAACATTCATAAATATGCATTGAGCCTTGTTAAACACTAGAAACACAAAAGTGGCCATTTTGCATGATTGCAGTCCCTTGCAGGAGGACGACACTGTGGAAGAAGCAATTTTAAAGACTTGGGGAAATAAATCAGCTTCTTTGATTAGCCAACAAAATCTGAGCGGAGGGATATTTTAAGGACGGGGAACAAATGGAACGAGACATTTTTTGATGCAGCAAATGCAACTGAGGGAGGATGTTGATCGGCGAGGACGATCGCTGTTAATACAGTGTGTTCTGATTATAGTGTACAGATTATACACGAGTGATTGATAGATTGATGGAAGTTGACTTGTCACTTTGTCCCTAAAGCAAGACAACATTTTGATTGTTATCATATATTGAATATCATATTAATTACCTCATGTTCGCGTCTCCGAATGTTTTTCGGATGGACTACATTTTCACGTCACGTTCAATTCTTTTCTCGGTTTATCTCTCCGCTGTGTGTTTGGTGGTTAAATGTATTCATTTTTAAAGAAGTGATAATGAATTTGCATCAGTCTAACAGCTCAAGGGATGATTACTGATTTCTGTTTTAAGCAGAAAATGATTCAACACTTACTGAACACATTTTAAAGTATCCTGTCGTTACCAATCATGTATTACATCCATATCAGGGAACCCAGAGATTTTCTTTTCTCTGCCTGGACCTCTTTTCATGTGCTTGTGATTTTTCCATTAGATGTGTAGCAAGAAAAAAAAAAAAATGATCCCAACCACCGAGGATGAACACCAAAGTATTTAGTCCTCATCTGTAGTCATGAGGGCATCAGCGCTGATGAGCATGGTCAGGGTCACAGCACTTAACTCTCTAAAGGAGGACCAGTGCTTGTAATCACATAATATGTATGATCTCTCATTCAAGTGGAGCTGACATTCGCCAAATGCAAATGCTTTCATGGACTGTGCAGCTGTGAGAGTTTCACCCTCTGCATGCTCGGTATGATGTATGGACCCATTATGTAAAGCAACGCCACGTGTAGGCTGTAATGCTCAGGTTGGAAGAATGATTGACATAATATTGACTATTATTTTTAGCACAGCGTGCGGGCTATTATTGCAGTAGATGTTCAATTTGCCTGAATTCTGCAGTGGATAAATTGAACCCGAGGGGGATCATGCGGTAGCTGCAGCCCCTCTCTGTGCTGTCTCTCCCACTCTGTAATTAAGAACAACATTTTGTGTTAGATTATAGGGGGACCCATCGTGCCATTGAACTGGCCTGCCTGATTAATAAAAGGCAGCTAATTTCAGTAGAGGAAGGCAGCGCTCCAAAATGGCTCCTAATTACACATTAGGAGTGTGAAAGGCTCCTGCCGCTCCGGCCTCAATCCTCCACCCAACCCGCAACCCCTCCCCAGCCGGGGTGCATGTGCTGGCCCACCAGCACATTAACGCCGCTCCCAGGAGTGGCTAATTCCAGCCAACCCGTCGGCACAATCAGTGGCAGATGTCAGGAATCGAAGATGATGAATTATGAATATCCCGGAGATGTGGATAGGATACCAGCGTTAGGGGGGAAAAAAAAAAAAGATTCTTTTTTTTTCCCTGTGCCATTTTGGGCAGCCAAATAAGCAGACGGATTCAGGAGGAGTGCGCAGTGGTTTGGAGTGATTGATTTCTATTCGTCATTATAAATGGGGTCCGACTGAAATTGGATGTTTTAGTGAAGTCGTCAAGGACTTTATGAGTTGGAGGGGCTGTCTGGCAGTGTAGGGACTGTGCCTGACTGTGATAGCAGTAATGACTTCCTCTTCTCCCTCCCCTGGGTGGTCAACTCAAGGGCTCAGGCAGCTGGGAATGATGTCCCGGAGAGGGCAACACGAGCCTCTCAGTGCACCGCATTTGCATGGCTACATGATTACAGCTGAAATGGAGGAGGTGTGGTGAGGGTCGGGCAGGGGGTGGAAGGTGGTGACAGAAACAGCTGCAGAGAAGAGGACAGGAAATGGAGAGCTGTTGTTTTCCTTGCAATTGAGCCACATCCATCCACAGAGGCATGATGGGAATGCTTTGATGAGACAGAGCTGATACCTCTGCACCGGCGTCTAATAAAACTCTGCTTGATGTAATTACATTTACATACCTTGTAGCCCTTTCTTCCTTATTAAGATTCAGTTTTAATAAAGATTGAGCTCGAACTGAGATTAATTTTAATAGATTTTTATCCAGCTGAAGATAAATCGTTCTACTTTTAAGCTGCAGGCAGGTGCAGGTGCTTAAACTATGCCTGACCTTTAAACATAACCTTTCCATACGAATGGAGGAGAAGCAGTGGGCACTATCGGCTGCATCCTGGGACCTTAAGACATGCTGATGGAATCGGATTCCTTGTCAAAACAGATGTCAAACTGATGCTGTGGCCTATTACTGACTGACCAGTCGACTGATGAGCTGGCTGCCGATATGTGAGCGTGCACCTGGACATCTGTGGGGGGTCACAACCGCGGTGAAGTTCGGGCCCGGGGCAGGCTGCCAGGCCAGACTTCACCTTGCCACTTCCAATGAGCCACACAGCACATTTCCTCCGCCTTCCTGCCATTCATCACCACACCATGACAGGCAAATTCATCTGAGCAGGAAAGAGGAGCTAATCCTCTATATATCTGAGACAGTGATAGACTTGCTGCTCCACAGGACCAATGAAATTAGGCTAAAACTGCTGTGGGGGTTCACAGGAAATTGGCCTTGCCAATCATTCGCAGCAACCAAGTGTTGTACCACAAGCCTCAAATTTAATGTCAATCTCGCCTGCATCTGTTCATTTACACTGCCCTATTTTCATAATGCAAATGTGTCCATCTCTGACTTTGATTGCCCTCTCGCTGAAAAGTTGCCAGCTGCTCCAACGTGATGTAGAGAGTAATGCAAAAAAGCAGTGCTGAATCCATAATTCGGAACATTGGAGGTAAACAGCAGCCCTGTGTCCATAGTAGAGGATCAAGTATATATTATTTTAGATCTCTCCAGCTCTCTACGTGCCTGTATTGATGTAATTTCAACCCATTTTCCTGATGAGTGCCTCAGTTCTGACGCCCACACAGCTTCTCATAATCGCAGCGGTCAGCATATAAGTGGGCTCTCCACCAGCAACTCAGCAATATTGAAAAGTGAAAATCTATTCATCAACATGTTTTTCCGTTAACTACATCTGAATGCAGAGTGGAAGTCCCGATGGGCTTGAGTCATTACTTTCAGTAAAATAACTCCATTAAATAAGAGCGAACACAAAGCTGTCCCCCACACACAGCCTCCCCTCTTCCCTCGAGCTGCAGTCCCTCCTGCTGTCTCCCACGGCTCTGGGTTCAGAAACACTAATACTGTCTGCCAGCTCAGTTCTACATAGATTTGTGAGGAGACCAGGGGTGATCATTTCTTCCCCTCTTCCACCCTCCCCTCAGGTGACACTCTGAAATATATTTTGTGTGCCCTTTCACTTCAGACGAGCTCAATGTGGAGGAAGCCCAGAGGAGACTAATGAGAGAGCGCAGGGGTATGGCTCCGTCTGCCTCCATGCCTCATTTTTCTTGATTTCAGCCGCTCCAGTGTCGGCATGGGCTCCTGCTGGTCAGGTGATGGCGGTGCCAGCTGGTGCATCCAGCTCGGACGGACAGCGATTCATTTCCCCCAGCTGGTGATTTATGGCACGGCAAAGCAGAGAGAAGCTGGTGTGCGTGGCACCAGGCCGCCTGAGTTAGTGCACTGTCCGGCCCCGTCATGCTTTACCACACAGCGGGCTGGACTGCCTAATTTACGCTGGCAGACAGTCACATATATCACACCCCGTCTGGCCAATGAAGATTGGTGGTGTTTGAAAGGGTCTGTATACACAGTCGATTTTACCCACGTGTTACTCCCCGGCCAGCGTTGCACCAGCGACTATTGTTTTTCTCCTCCTCTCCTTCTTTGTCTATTTGATCTTTCATGCTTCAGTTCTGCACCTCGTTTCTTTCTCTCCCATCTCTATCTTTCTCTGTCGCCCCTTCTCTCAGCGTGTGGACGTAATGTGAAGTGACTGTGTTGGAGGGAGGCCCTCTCTCACTGGACCGGCTCCTGAGGACTGTGCCCTTCTGTTCAGGGAAACTGGGGGAGGTCACAGTAGGTAGCTCCCTCGAGCCATGGCGTATTAATGCCTGGGCTGACCTCGGTGATAAGAAGGAAGCTTCGGGCGCATGTTTGATTCATGAGTCCATCCTCAGTGGGCCCTGGGGGGCTTTTTTCCACTGCTGTCCTTTTACTGGCAGGGTGGAGGGTTGCTGCAGGGGAGATCAGTCCTGTCTGTCACAGAGAGGTTGGGGTGTGATAAAGGCGCAGGGGCTGGGAGTGGGCCAGAGCACACAGATCGGCCCCTGCGTCGGGCGCAAGCGATGACTTAATGGTGGGTGGTGATGCGACATCCCAGCGTTGAGGGATATTAGAACGGATATCAGCGATGGGGCCAGACATCATGAGCACCCCACCTGCCCCGGAGGGAGGGCTTTATTCAGGAGCGGGAAGAGAAAGTGAGCTGAAGGGCACTTGGCAGCTCCACTTCTTCCAGCTTTTTATTATTTTTTCGTCCGCATTTTTACATTTTCTACCATTTTCAAAATATTGGACGCGTCTGAGGGCTGGCATAAACGGAGTTAGATGGCTCAGATGGGGTGGAAGATGGGGTTTTTGGGAGTAAGCCGACACAGTTTCGGTTCCAGCACATATCTCCAAATTACATCCTCTGGAGTTTGGTTAGGGATTACTCCTGTCTAATCCTGACAAATGCTGCAGAGTGAGACACATCTCTGACAACAGAGCAACTACGCAGCCCGCGATGACCACGGTTATCGGTTTAAATAAGCGCAGGGTACAGGACGTGCTCACGTGCAATCGCATAAAAAAAAAACAAAAAAAAGAAGCTCCCTGGTCTGTGATCTTC